>LSSN01000083.1:0-15604 GCA_001970855.1 Smittium culicis
GCTCTCGATTTGATGTCAGTATAAATTGATTGGCTGATTTTCCCACACCTAAATTTTTTGAAGGCGTTTCGCCTGTTTTTAATACAAGTAATTGCTTTTTTTGACAACGTGTTCGATGGTTATAGTCAATTTTATTTAGTAAGGGCGTAAAAAAAAGTGAATAGTAGATAAGAAATAAAATTTTATAGATTCTCTAATTCTATTGGCTCGCCCAAGAAAAACTTTTCTAAGAGAGAGAGTTATAGGTGAGAGTTCCAAACTTGAGCACTTTACAATTTAATTGCAATAGCTAAACTTTTGAGTTTTTAATACAAGCCATTTTTTTTTTTTTTTACAAAGAGAATAATATCAGAAGACGAATTTAAATTATATGTAATTTATATGTGAAAGAGATTGTATTAGTGAGATGAAAAAAAATGAGAAACTTTCTTTTTTAACAAGTAAAATAATTATAAAAACAATATAAAACTAAGATTAGAGTCTAAATCTGAAGTTAGGGTGGTCATTAGCCAATGCGCGCTGTTCATCATCAGATAAGTGATTTACGGAAACAGGGTTATTATCTCTGCGTTTGTTTTCAGCTTTGAAGTACAATCCGAGAATTACAGATAGAACGACGGATAAGGCGGCACAGCCAAGAGTAACATAGTTGCCCAAGTTGTAGTTTGGAGCATATTTTTTAGTGTATAATCGTGGAACAGTTACACCGCAAATTGTACCAAGCGAAATGACGACGGCAGAGGCAATCAAACCTTTATAGACACCACCTTGATTTACAGAGGACCAAGTTAAAGGTAGAGGAATTAGAGGAACAGAACCAAATCCGGCAATGACGTAGAATGTGAGGCGTAGACCTACTCCGTTGGCAAAGGTGAGTACCGAATACCCAACTACAGCGATAATACCATACATAAGAATGAGCTTATAGTATGAAACCTTATTGAGTAGGTAGGATAGCAAAATTGTCCCGAATAGACCACCTGCAGATTGGATAGAAGCGATATATGTTGCTCTGACACCACTGAATCCCATCCCCTGAATGATAACGGCACCAAAGACACCGAGAATAATGGCAAGATTATTGAGACCAAAGAAAATGATGGAAAATACGTAGAGTTTCCAATCAATCAAAATCTTAAACAATTGCTTTCTTGATCCTTGTACAGTGGAAGCCATTCCTTGTTCGTTGTTGAGTCTTTTAACGATTATAGTTCTTTCTTCATCAGTTAGGAATTTAGCCTCATCAGGGTAATCGATAATAATGAAATAAGCGGCGATACATAGAGCAAGAGTGATTGCACCTTCAACCAAGAAAATCATTTGGAATCCTCTCAATGCCTTTGTCTATTTAAATTTTTTTTTTTTGAAGAATATGAATATTAAGTTATTGGATTAGAAATGAATAGTTTAAATTTATGCAATAATTAGAATTAATGATAATTTAATGGATAAAATTTGAAGAAATAAAAATTACATTAGTAGAAGCGAGGGCAGCAGTTAGAGGACCTCCGAAAGTACCGCCGATAGGAATGGCCAAGAAAAAGAGGGTTGATCTGATACCGACTTCTTCTCTACAATACCAGTAATTCAAGTATCCAACAACACCCGGGGTGAAACCAGATTCGAAAGCACCCAAGAATGCTCTTGCGACGACGAAAGTATTACCGTTTTTAGCGAAAGCCATTCCAATACAGCAAAGAGACCATGCTGAACCAATTAAACCGAACCAAACATGAGGTCTAACTTTTTTCAACATCATATTTGCAGGAGCTACACAATTTTTATATAAAATTAAAGATTAGTATATGATTATCCATCATGTTAATGCTATTAATAAGACTTGAATCCTCGCAAATATATGTATATAATTTGCAAAATATTAGATAAAGTTAAGATATAATTAGGGTCGTATTAGAGTTCAAATAGATAATTTGGACTTACTTTCAAAAATGAGGTAGAAAATGTAAAAAATGGTTGTAGAGTTTTGTTCTTGAGATGGGGTGAATCTCAATTCTTCTCTTAATCCATTTACTAGAGCAGCGCCAATGTTGGAGCGATCGATCAAAGAGAAAATGTAAATGAGACTGAGTAGTGGGACGATTCTTTTATCGATTTTTCTAAGTGCAGATTTAACGAGACTCTTTTCATGGTCAGTGAGCTCAAGAGTTGTGTTGAGCTCATGTCCTTTGAGATCATCTCCGAGATCAGATCCGGAGGTGTGATGTATAGTCTTTTCGTCCATAGCTGGAGTTAAATAAAACTTTTGAGTTTAATTTGGGTGGGATAAAATTTAATAGCAGTTGGGTAATAATTAAAGGCTGATGCTTATTGTGATTTCTTGAAATTACAAGATTTTAGAAGGATGTATTACTCTATCAGTTTTAAATTAACTTATTCTAATATGCTAAGAGAATTAAAAAATACAGGATTTTAGAAGTATATATAGTACTGTGGTATGTATTGCTATAAAACGAGTGGATTAATTAGTAGTTACTCTGAATTATTATTAATGATATTAGCAAAACAAAAAACGATTTTAATGCAACTGTCAATCGGTAGTATGGTTTTGTATTTATACAGAATTGAAATGATATCGTTTGCAACAAAAATATAAAATGTTTAATGCTTGATATTTAATGAAACTGTTCTATAGCTTAACTAACAGTGTAACATTTAGTAAAAAGGGCTTCTTTTTGTTGGGCTCAGCTTTTAGGAGAAACTAATTTTCTATTTTTAATTTGAAAACCTGAATAAAAAACATATAGATACAAGTTAGAGCTCTGATTCAATAAAAGCAAATCAGTTTAAAAAAAAAAAAAGCAGTATAGGATTTATTTGGTAAGGTCCAAGTTATATGCAAGAATGTTTACTGGGGTATTAATGAAAAACTATTTTATATCCCTGTAGAAATTTCCCCTAAAAAAAACCGACAGTGATTTAATGTCTTGCACGCTTCATAACCAGAGTCATTCATGATTACTCAGTAAGCTTTAATTACGTTCAGAAAATCAGTATTTCCCAGCACTCTTTACATGCTAGTAGCCATCTTTAATGTTTTTTTTCTTTTCTTTTTCATCGTCGGTTTCGGGAATACCATCACACTGTCTCGGCCACTAAAGTCAGGTATAGCTGTGCCCATTGGAATAGAAATCGTGATTACAAATGGTATCGAGTAAAAAATTAACGTGACGCTAGGCTAAGATAGGCTAAGCTACTCGGTGAAATTGATTTTCTTTTGTTTTGATATTTCCCCCTGATTTCGAGTCCTATCTGTTTATTACGTTAAAATTTCCGTCGAAACTGTGCAACTTTCCTGGCTGCATTTTAGATTATCTTTTAACATGCGCATTTGTTCTATAAATCACATCCTGGACTCAGTTTTTATACAAATTACAAACATGCCCTGTCGTTTTTGCTTTCTCATAAATTACGAAGCCAATTTACCGAAGTTAACGTAAGCATTCGTTGATTTGTGTCATCGATATCGTCAAAGGATATTCACTTCTCTAACAAACAGCTAAATCAATATTTAGAATAATCTTAATACTTCAAATTTAATCAAGCCCAAACTCGCCAAGTTACCTTTTAATGCCCACACGTTGTTCCTTCAGGCACTGAAAAAGTCTTGCTTGGAATAGAATGTTTCTCTCTTTTTTATTACAGGGTTAAATGCCACTGCCTGTTTTAAAAGCGACCAATAGAATTACCTAGAATACCATTGTTCTCTTCGCCCCTCCCCCTTTAATTTTACTATATTTATTTTTTCTGGCTAATGTAAAACCCCTGATTATATCTTGCAACACTGATGTATTAGTGCATAAGCATATTAAATTAATGATTTAATTCTTGGATAAATAGCCCATATATATGTAGCATGTTTATCAAATATTCGACCAAATAATTTTTAACTTTTGTACCTTAATCACATAAAAACATCAGCTAGAACAAATCAAAGAAACATTTTTTCAAATACCAACAATTGCTATAATCTGCAAATCTTGTTTCATATCCATTAAGTAAGCTTCTATGGTTCAGTTATTGGTATTATTTTTAGATGGTCTCTGGAGCAATCTCATTTACGCCCATAGCTATAGTCCAATACGGATAACTATAGAGTTATAAACATAATTACTGCTTTCCGCGCTATTTGGTCTAATTATTACATGTACATATATAAAGCAAAAAGCATTTAAACCCGATGAAATATACCCTAATTACTTTCTGTGTTATATTGACGGTCTAAGCTTACTCAATGGTTTATTTACATGTACATAATTACGCATCAGTTTTTTTTTTGTTTTTTTTTACTTTGACCCAGTTGAAACAATAAATATAAATATCGTCTATTTAAAATTGTAAACTGATGAGCCGAAAAGTTTTTTTCTATTATTTTTGCCTTCAATTTACTTTAATTACTATACATATGTTTAAAACTTTCCCGTCCAACACTCTTTAATTAAATCAATTTTATGATTCGTTTATGATTTATAAGTAAATTTATTGTTAGCAGCAATAATACATCAAGCCAATATAATTACAATACTCGGAAGTAAATTTTTTTTTTCGATTTCAGTTGGCTATGTTTGGTAGATCAAAAATAGTCTACCGCGCGGAAAAGAGTTAAATAGTTCCTGAACTTTACAAATCAATACATGAAACGGGTTGATTTATTCGAGCACCTATTAAATTATTGGCTTATTAATTTTCTATTATACGTTTATTATTTTATATGTGTCATGCTAATTTTCGAATTATATATTCATTATATCGTACAAGCTCACTATATAATCCAAAGCATAAAAATATGTTAACAATTTATTTTGTAAATCTTCAACGCGTACTTTTTATCAAAAAGATCTTTTAAATTCAAAAAAAAATAAAAAAAAAGCTAGGATTCTGAGTATATTTCCTCAGCAATTTACGCCCCACCTCAGCTATTTCGCATTATCTATTTGTTTGTAGTTTGAGCTAAGGAATAAAGCCTTGAAATTCCATTTACACATTTCCTCTGAAATACAGGCGCTGAACTTTGTTATTGAATTCAACAATTGATAATAAGAACTTGAAAGGTTCATAACTATACAATACAAATAGAGAAAATATAAAAGAATTATCATCTAATCCCAATAAACAACTGAAATTACCATCTTTAACGAACACCATTCTCCTTCCCTCTTTTTCTTCCTACACACCAACAAAAAAAATCAATTTCAAAACTCTAAATTTTGCACAAGTTAGAGAAATATGTAGTCTAAGGAATATGTTTTTTTTTACTTTTTTATATTGACCAGTACCTAATATTAGCTAATTTCAAAAAATCTTACATGCAAGTTAAATAACATAATTATGTCACTAATATCTAATCGCTATAAAATTTCGCTTTTATCAAGTTATCTCAACAAAACGTTTTCCTCAACTGCTCCTAGTATTATAATATGTTTATTACGGCCTTCTTAGTGTTTCCAAAATAGTCTTGGATTACCAATATTTGAAAAAGTTAAATTCTTAATTATGCTCTGATATGATGTTTACCTTGAGCACCTGACGAGTTTTAAATCACTTTTTTTTTTTTCAGCCACTAAATTTCTATTGCTATATTTAAATTACTAATTTATATTAACATAATCCATAAGTGACATCCAATAGCTATCCCTAAGCCTAATTTGAGTTATCAAGTGAAGCTCCTTATAAAATTGAATTACTTTTTTAAAATCTTTACCATCTCTTTTACTAATCACTTATTTGTCAATATGACTGTCGATTTTTTTCATAGTTATCAATAATATAGTACATTATTTTCTAATCAAAAGATTATTCAAAAATTTATTAAAAATGAAAAATAAGTGTAATCAAACTTGATCTTAATCTATAAAAATATTGTTTTCAGACTTTAACAATTCATTAAAAAATTAAGAACACGTAGCAAATAATTTAATCCTCATCTATTCTTTAAAGTTGTAGTACCTTGGCTAAACCAAGTAGCTATTTTTTCTTATAAATTTAATAAAAAAAATATTAGAAATCAAATTTATTTTCACATTAACGTTAAATGAGTAATACGCACAATAGTTTAATATTAGCCTATTCAGTTAATTTTTTAGCCCCGTAATTCTACATCCAAAATGGCAATAACAGATAAAATGCAAATTAAACTAAAAAAAAAAAACTATAGCTACAACAAAGCAAAAATAAGGCTAGTATCTTGACATAAATAATATGTTCTGCTGATCTACCAGTTGAACATATAAAGACGTATGAAATCGGTTTACAAACCAGATGGTATCTCCAGGAGTTTCTTCAAACACAATTTATTACCGAAGGTACAAGCTTTCATGGAATTAAGCCCAATCCAGCAAATTTGAATTCTTTCGTATCATTGAAACTCTAAACACAGCATAAATTTAACAGGAATAATTTTAAAAAAACATACCCTTACCCAAATGCGGAACAAACCAAACTGGCTCTCCTAAGATAGGCAGCTAAATCACTAGGACTCTTATTAATTCTGAACACTAGAATTTTGTACAGAGATTATCCCCCACGATGCGCTGAAACGAATCTAGCTCCCCCTGTTTATACTATAACCCTCTTTTGAAATTACTATACTCTGAATCGCTGTATTGTAACCTTCACTATCCCCAACAAATGAAAGAAAAAAATATGCTGTAAAAAAATATTTTTAATCTAGTCCTCAAAGAAAATTAATATACCTAATCTACAAGTCACGACAAGTTATTTCAATATTAGCATACTTTTTGGAATTCATATAAAAAAATATTCCATTTAACATGAAAACGTATAATTAACTATATTCAGAAAATAGTTAAAACTATCGCTATAATTAAATATTCAATATTAACCATCTTTTATTCAATCAGATTGGAATACATCTAAGATTGTTTTAAACTACGTGTATTCACGTCAACAAAAAAAAATACATTACTTTTTTGAATTTTTATCGATTTTTTATTTAGATATTTTCTACTTGCCATACTTTTTTTTATTTTTAATTCTTTAGCAGTTTATTTTTTTATTATATTTTCAATATACCAATAAAACTCCGAGGTTATAAAAATATATATATTTCCAATTAAAATATGATTTTTTGCATTTTCTGCGTTATTTTAGATTAATTTTTGGCTTATATTTGAAATTGGTCGTTACAAAAATCAAATTTAGAACAAATTCCATAAGACTAATATAATTTTTAAATATTTTTGTGAAAAAATAGATATAATTTTAATTATATTTTAGGATTGACTTTTTGTCAATCAAATGTATCCATTAACTTGTAATAGTTATTTTATTGTAAACTTTTAAAAAAATTATAATTAATTGAGTCACCTAGTTAATTACTAATATTTTATAGTTAAAATACATTAAAGCTAATGTACATAAATGCGCTTAATGATGTTTAAAATAACTTTAATTAAATAAGATGTAAAACTTTTAGAATAATTTAAATTATGTTTAACTACCCTCTCAAATTTGATTCAATATCTGTAAAATGTGCCTATCCAGAGATTTTTTGATAAATAAATTGAAATTTTATAATTGGATTTATAAAAAAATTATAATCTAAAATTAAAATTGCCATTAATTTTACAGCTAATAAAGTTAAATGAACGAAATAAATATATAATAATATAAATTTTTAGGAGATTTTTTTGAGGAGCGAAACTGTTTTTCTTTGCGAAATTTATTGGATAAATTTCTAGCTAATATTTTCATACATCATAATTATATTTTCCAGTTCCTAAAATTTATCATTACATTACAGATCACAATTAATAAAGAAAAAAATTGCGATTGACGTAAATTTTTTTTTATTAAATGATAATGTTTACTTGGTGTAGCTGTTTATCAGCTTTGTAGGTTTATAGAGAGACTTGTATGTTTGATTTCTGTCTAGCTCAGTATCTTCATACGCTTTGATTCCATATTTAACTAATTACCGTTATCCCAAGGGGGAAATTCCGTATTTGTACAGGCTTCTCTGGGTTAATTCGATCTATATAACTCTTAAGTTCTATTTGAAGAGGTTTTCTTGGTTCATTGAGCTGAATTTCAGGGTTTTCTTCCGCATAGTGCTTAGTCTTATGTAGAAATTTTATCTGATTTATTGATTTTTTCCTCCGCGATTATCCCCAATTTATTAACTTTCAATAATGTACAGTATCGACGTGGGTTAGACACTTATCAACTACTAAATTGTTCTTTACAGCTATAAATTTATCAGTTAAAGCTTTTTATTATTATTATTATTATTATAACCACAAGCGATATAGCTAAAATAAGTATCTTGAAAATAAAAACTTTTAGCATTAACAATATTTTGGTTTTGTAAAATAATAAATTATTAAGCTAAATATTATAAATATCAGTCTAATTACACTAGCCAATCTTAAATCATATGTGTAGCATAGACCCGATAGTTGATTAATATTTTATATCAAGTAGGATAATTGCATAAAATAATCTCACTGATCATAATATGATATTTTCTAAATCATGAAATAATCTATCAATATTTTACTTAATTTATTAAAATTTCGCTTTATTGTACATTTAATGTATAATATAACACAAAAAATTAAGTATATTATTAAAAATTTAATTTTAGAGACAAGAATAAATAATATTAGACTTATATATTAAAAATATAATATTATCTAGCTCATGAGAAAATTTTAATAAAACTATTTAAAAAATCAAATTATTTCATTTTACTATTTCATAAATTTTTGTGATAAAGTTTAAAAAATTAGTTCAAAAAAAAACTATAAAAATTTGTTAATTCATTTTTATTAAAACCATTCACTGGTATCTTCTTTTTAGTTAGTTTAGATAGAAATATGATTTATTGAATATACTATTATAATTTTTTTTTATTAAAATTAATTCATTTAATTATACTATATCTCAAATGCGTAAAAAAAATTGAATGGTTTTTGTTTTCTATGGGAAAAAAATAATCAATTCTTAAAAGAGAATAAATTAAAGGTAAATCAGGAAAATTCCCAAATGATCTATTCGAGAAAATTTTCTTAAGGAGAAATTTAAAAAAAAATAATTATGCGCTTCAGAAAATTTCAAATTAAACATAATGCGGGTTGTATTAAATTTTATTGATATTCATAACAAATTATATTTATAAAGTGAACTAATGTCTAGTATTCTTGAAATGATAGCTGAAGTTTTTAATAGAAATGATCTTGTTAATACATGTTATAATTTTAGTAGCACTAATTTTTATGGTGAATAAAATAAATTCAAAAGCTGCTTATTTACGCTATCTGATACGAAAAAAAAATTCGTTCTAAATTTCAACAAAAAAAAAAAATTACGCGTTTTTGAAAAAAATTTTCAATTCCTCTAATACCTTTGATTTTTTACCGGTTTCGATGTGTAAATATAAGAATACCTATGCAATCTTAATATAACAAAAACATAGGTTTAACAAGAAATTTTATTTTCTACACTAGAAAATTAACTATCATGTATTTTTTACCATCACTTCACAAATGAATTTTAAAAATTGGGACGGAAAGTACTGATATGCGTGTATATTCGTTAAAGAGCAAAATAATATAAATATACTTTGAAAATTTATTTGCGAAAAAGCTAATCAAGATACATTAAGACCTATAAATAAATTAATTGTTCAAGTCCTTGTTTATTGATTGCGCTTAAATATTTATAACAGATAGGTTAAAAGCTATAAAAAATGCATAGATTTTCTAGGATATAAGATTGTGTAATAATTAAGAGCTTTAAATGTAAAATTAAAATTTGCAGTGAATAAATTGAAACTAGCATGATATTTTATTAATAAAGCATAATTTCTGATTCATACTTTGCAGTGATATACAGAGCGCCCTGAGACTAATTAAACATCGTATATTATAATTATCTCTTAATTATAATTATCCACAATTGAAAAAATGTATTTGAATGCACGTATAATCTGATGCAATATAGTTTTTGGAAAAGATTAAATCTGTAAAATTTTTGACAAATTCCTGTCATCATTTTTGACCATAAGAGCTATTATATAGCATATTAATAGATTTAAATAAAAAATAGAAAAAAAGCTCTCAGTAAACTTTATAGTAAATTTAACAGAAAAATCTTGTGGATAGACTTTTTTGTATTATTTTTATTTTTAAAATATTTTAAATTTATTTATATTTCAATGATATTATACTAATTCTTTTAATTTAATAATGTCTTATTGATATTATACTGATTTTTTTAATTTATTAATGTTTTATTAATAGTATACTAATTAATTAAAATTAAAATATATTTTTAAAAATTTATAGTGCGCTTTTCAATATTTCTGGCTCATATTTACATAAATTCTGATTTTGATGCATTTAATTATATTGTCCCTAATTTTGAGAGTGTTACATTTAGAATTTGAATCAAAAATACAAAGACTGTTGAGCTATAATCTAATTATATAGCTAAGATAACCTAGGAATAATTTAATTGCTTCTAATTTAATGGCTTTAAATCTTGTATGCTTTATAATGATTAAAAGGTGCGTTTTTAGGCTGTTGATTAAGCTCTTTGAATAAAAAATATTATTTTCAACTCGGCATAAAAATTGTTAATAATTTGGATAAAAGAATTACAAAACACTTGATTTCAAAATTAGTAATTAATAACTGTAAATTTTATTTTAGAGGTAGGATCATAGAGTCAATAAATACAGCCCCAAAGGTAGTTATTATCGAATGGTAATTTAGAAAAAATAATTTAACAGAATAAAATTAGATTTTGAATTCCTAGTTGCAAGTATGCAGTATATTTTTATAATTTAAATTATTTTAACTTATATATATTATTTTATCTAAATCATTACAATAGGAATAATCTCTTTGTAACCGCCTAGTTTTGATGTGGAGTTTTTAGCTATGGCGAGTTTTAAGGTGCAGCTAGCATTATACACAGTTTAAGCGCTTTTTTTATTTGCGCGCAAAATTTTTCTGAAATAAAGTGATATTAGAGTTTTTTTTTTTTAACGAATTTTAATATTTTAGTAACTTAAAAATCAGATTAGAGTACCTTGAGTTTTTTTTTGGATTAAATGTCTTAATTTATGCCATGCTTAACTTTTTTGAAATAATTCTTTAGGTTGATTTTATGGTAAACTATTTTTTATTATTTTATTTTTATTATTGAATTTTGATTCTTGATTTAAAATTTCACCCAAAATTTATAGTTATTAATAACATTTTATTATTAGGTAAAATTTAGATAATATAATTGAAATTTCTATACATTTCCTATTTTAATATATTAAAATTAAATTATTTAAACTTTTAGTTATTGTAATTCATATTTATTGTGGATTAGATATTTTTTTTCGAATAAATAATCTGATTTTTGTACTTTGTATTGAGAAAAAGATATAGGGGTAGCCAAATATGGTTTTGAGGCTGACTAACCTCTTCCAAGCATCTATTTATTCAAAATACAAAAAAATTTTAATTATTTTCTCTCTTTTTTGTCATTATAATTTAAGAATGCTTATTAATACTATCGTGATTAAGTTTTTTTATATTTTAAAAGCAAATTCTAAAAAATTTTATATTTTATAAAACTAAATTTTGAGCTTTTAACACAATAATAGAATGATTTAAAATCGCAACAATTAAATAAAATTATATTTAATTAAAATATTTTATAAATTTAAAATAATTTTTAATTGATTTTTTTGTTGGTTTATACTATTTAAAATATTCAAAGTATATTTTTAAAATGCGTATTTATATTAATACTTAGAAAATACACAATTTTTTTATTATAAACGAGTTTAGCTGAATAAAAAAGTGCAACAATCGTAAAGCCATTGTTCGTAAAATTTTTAAATTATAAGCACTATCTTGATTTTTTGGTCATTAGCATTGATGCTTTGTTTTTGCTGCGGCTGTAGTGTTGGATTAGTAAATAAAATAAACTTAGAGGGTATAATATATACTATTGATCTAGTTTAAATATATCATTATATTTTTTTTCAAAATTATTTTATTGAAAATAACTAATGACAGTGTTTTTATTTACATAGTTCGCTAATTTAATAAAAATATTTAAATTTATTTACTTAATGGTATAATTAAATATGAATTATTATTTTTTTATAATTTTATAATCCTTTTGTCTAGGGCATAAATTAGAATGATAAATTAACCTTATAAAAAATTTATAATTTTGGAATCATGCCAAAATTTATCTTCATACGAGATAAATGAGCTTTATTTAATCAAAAAAAAATTCAGAAAAAATTATTTATGTTCCTATTTTGAATTCTTGTATTTATGCTAAATTATTATGTAAAAATATTAATCTGAATAGTATTAAAAGATTTTGAATGCGCTTCTTTTACTCTAATTTAAGAAAAAAGCGACAAATCCTGAGTCTCTATTAGTATCATTTAGTTATACTGTGATTCGTAGGAAAACTAACAAAGAAACTTAATTTATTATTTGCTATTTGACATAAATAATCAAGAATATCCGATAAAATTAATAGCGCTTGTAAAAATTTTATTTTGAAAAAAATAAACAAGGAAAATCTAATAGTCAAGCTCTGATGCTCTATATAATATCTATAAATTTTTTAGTTTGGTTCTACGAATGACAGGAAAAGGAAATAAATTGTAAAATTCACAATAAAATTAATAGGTAAATAAAAATTAGTATGTCTTATTTTCTAAAATTTCACAATAAAAATGAAATCTAGTAGAAAGAAAAAACCGGTTTTATATAGAAGATTTGTAGATTAATATAAAATTTTTGTTTAAAAATAATATTATAATTATAAACCAATAAAGCTTCAATAAGTGAAAATAAAAAAGCAATGGTACTGTGATAGTTAAAATTTTAGAATAAACAATAAAATATCTAAAAAAAATATTATGATTAAAAGCTATTTATTTTAAATAGAAAAATATCACGGATAAATAATTACACGTAACTAGCTTTTATCTGGCTTTATTAAAGCTTAAAAAGTTAATTTAATAGTTTGATTAGTAGTAATCTTAGTTTTATCCGTTGGAAATGAGAAATTATTTTATTTTCGATTCTATTCACTTTTTTTTTATCAAAAAAAAAACCTAACTTTTATATCAGATTTATATATATAATTGTTGTAATTACGAGATAATAGTTTTATTAAAATAGTATATAAATAAAATGAATTTGTCAACTGGCTATAATACATAAAATAAAACCGTCCAGATAAAAAATTTTACATTCTTATTATATAGTACAGCTTAACCGTAGATAATTATAAATCTACCATATGCTAGAATTACACCGCAAAAAAATCATTTAAAATGATTAAAAATTAAATAAAGAACTTTAAAATTTTAACAAGATAAAAATTTGATTTTAGCTTAAAAATCAATTCAAATTATAAACCCTTTAAATCATAAACCCTTGAAAATTTTTTAAATTTGTACATAATAAGAACTTAATTTATTCTCTATATATTTTTATAAATACTAGTTTAAACTTCAAAGCACCCTTTAGAAAATTCATAAAATATAAATTATATATATAATGTATAATTTATTAAATCCTTAATATAAAATAAAGGTAGAAGCATGTTATTAACTACCAAAAGTATAATAAAATAACTCAGAGTGATATTGAGATGCGTATATGAGAATTTCGCAAATCTGTTACCTTAATATAAACATCATATAAAAACTAAATAATGATAGCTATTTTCAACTTATTACCTAACGCTTTTAATTAAACGATAATATTAATAATCTAAAATATATTGTTTTAAATAAGTTCAATATCAAAGATAAATTTATTTTAAATAATCATTATATTGACAAATGAGAGTATTGAGTTAGTATTTAACATAATGTCTTTTAAAGCGACTTTCGATTTTTTAATACGAAAAACTAATTTTTTCTTTTTGAGTTTTGAATTTACACTTAATCTGACAAAAATCTATCACACTATTAATTTTAAACATTAAAATTTTATACATTATATTTTTTGAACACAAAGTTATTCCTTAGATTTCAGTGAATAAAAAATATGAATATAGAAGATAAAGTTTATTCATAGATTATATAAGGGAAAAAAGTTAAATAATTATTTGAATAATAAAACATAGAGTCTAAAATTAAGTTATTAAAAATTTTAGTTTTAGGCGGAGTACTGGGAATAATCCGGTATTTTTGTAATTTTTTTCAGCTAAATAATTAACAAATAAATAATCTTGCAAATAAATAAAGTGCAAAAATTTTTATTTTAAATAATCATCCTATAAAATAGCTATTTTAGCAATCTAAAAAACGATACATATTCAACGATAACTAGTTAAGCATCAAGCTATAATATCTGAATTATTTTTCTTTTTTCTCAGTGAGTTTATTAAACATAATTTAAAAGTATACTAAAAACTATTAAAAACTATTTAAAAAGTTAAAAAAATATTAAAAAAATAATTTTTCAACCGACTGCCCTCCGCCGCTCTAGCAGCTCCATACCCGTTGGGCATATTTTCAAAGGGGCTGGTGAATCACTTATACTTTGCTGTTTAAGTGCTCTGAGCACACGGATGCCGTTCAAGAACTTTCAGTTTCCAGCTCAAATTTTTGACCGGTTGTGCCAGATCGAAGTTGTATTGAAGGCTGTTAAGACTCCCCCCCTAGGATTTTTCCAACTAGATCCAACCAGGCTTCGTTGAAATTCGAAAGTAAAAATTTTTCGTCAGAGCAGATCGGCGTCGGTATGAACCGGCCGATCGTCGTTGATCGGTGATTTTTCCACCGGCTGCAGTATAGAAGTGTGTGTTCGACCGTCTCTGGCACACACAAGTTTCAGCAAGGGCAAAAAATATTAAATTTTTGGTCGACGATTTTAATGCTCGACAAGCGCTGGGCAGTTCGGAATGTGCCCATATGTATTAACTCAATGCCCTGAAGTCTTTGGGAGCGCTTTTTTTATAGTTTCGCCAGGTGAACCCAAGGCACCAGAAAAAGCAAATATCAGGTAAGATTTAAATTTTTTATAAATTCTCTAATCCTATTGAATTGATCAAGAAAAAATTTCTATGAGAGAGTTTTTTCCAATATTTGGTGTTTTGCGTAGATTTTGGCGAGTTTGGTGGCCACAATTTTGGCCATCATTTTCGCCAGTGTGGGGATCGTGAAAGTATCCAAGAAGTAAAAATATTCCAAACAAATACTATAAAGCCTAAAGCTTGTTACTTTTTGGACTAAATAAAATTTCACACAAACCCCTGCTAATCTAATTTAATAAGCCAAATATTATTTACCAATATAAGAGATATTTATTTAGTACTAATAGCACAAATATTTATTAAATTATATGGGAAATCAGTTTTCTTTCAACAAAAATAGTTTTTAATGAGTAATAGCGATATAAAAAATAAAACCAAGAAAATATGTTATATGAAGTTTATTGATAAATTTTAATGTTTTAAATGAATTATTTTTGAGCGTCAAGTCTTTTCTTCAAGTTTGATAGAGCAGTCCAGATGTCATCCTCTGAGTCGAAAGATTTCTTGAATGAAGGAAGTTCAAATAAGGTTTTTTTCCACTTGACAA
>LSSN01000083.1:15807-33696 GCA_001970855.1 Smittium culicis
CAGCAAGGGCAAAAAATATTAAATTTTTGGTCGACGATTTTAATGCTCGACAAGCGCTGGGCAGTTCGGAATGTGCCCATATGTATTAACTCAATGCCCTGAAGTCTTTGGGAGCGCTTTTTTTATAGTTTCGCCAGGTGAACCCAAGGCACCAGAAAAAGCAAATATCAGGTAAGATTTAAATTTTTTATAAATTCTCTAATCCTATTGAATTGATCAAGAAAAAATTTCTATGAGAGAGTTTTTTCCAATATTTGGTGTTTTGCGTAGATTTTGGCGAGTTTGGTGGCCACAATTTTGGCCATCATTTTCGCCAGTGTGGGGATCGTGAAAGTATCCAAGAAGTAAAAATATTCCAAACAAATACTATAAAGCCTAAAGCTTGTTACTTTTTGGACTAAATAAAATTTCACACAAACCCCTGCTAATCTAATTTAATAAGTCAAATATTATTTACCAATATAAGAGATATTTATTTAGTACTAATAGCACAAATATTTATTAAATTATATGGGAAATCAGTTTTCTTTCAACAAAAATAGTTTTTAATGAGTAATAGCGATATAAAAAATAAAACCAAGAAAATATGTTATATGAAGTTTATTGATAAATTTTAATGTTTTAAATGAATTATTTTTGAGCGTCAAGTCTTTTCTTCAAGTTTGATAGAGCAGTCCAGATGTCATCCTCTGAGTCGAAAGATTTCTTGAATGAAGGAAGTTCAAATAAGGTTTTTTTCCACTTGACAAATCTTTCCAAACCAGTTTCATCTAGCGCAGGGAGACTGTGCTTTCTTACTCCAAGGTAATATCTTTGGATTAGTGGGAGTAGGTAAATATCGGCAATGGTGAGCGAATCACCGTGTACGTATACTCCATCGGGATTGGTTTCCAGTAATTTTTCGTTAAGCTCTCTGATTCTGATTTGCATATCTTCTCTGACAGCTACTACTTCCTCAACTGGGCCAATCATGATTTTATAATAGTTGGGCATCACTTTTTTGTCAATATAATCCATTAGTTGGCGGGTATCGTATCTTTCGACATAGGTTTTTGGATATAATTTTTCGTTAATATCTGCGGCGTAATATACAATGAATTGAGATTCAGTCAGGGCTTTTCCACCTGGAAGTCTGACAGCAGGTACTAATCCTTGAGGGTGGATTTGAGAGTACCAATCAGGTTTGTTGAATAGATCAACAAAAACGTCTTCGTAGTCAATTTCAGCTTCAGTCATAGCAATTACAGCTCTTTGAGCAAAAGGACATATTCTTGAAGAGTAGAGCGTTGGTTTATCAGGGTTGAATTGTGCCATTTTTATATTTTGGTTTGTAAGTTAATATAAAATACTTGTTTATTTGCGTATTTGGTTTAAGAAATCTGATGGTTTTTGAATTTAAAATATGGAAATTAGATCTTATTTATACTTTTATCACAAGTACAATTATAATAGTATAATTTGTTTTCATCAAAATTTTCCACTTTATTAATATAGCTTCTCTTTCATCGGTATAACTTGTAAGATAGTTAGTCTCGTTGGTTCGGTGGGTATTATTGCTCAATATATCTACCTGAAGGTATTTTATGACTGAAATAATGACGCAATTTCCGGTCCCATAAATAAAATAAGTATTTATTATGTTTTTTTAAAAATAAGCATTTTTAATTAAATCCGGATTAAAAAAATATCTACTGCGCAGGTAGCAGTTAAAAATTGTTAGATGTAATACTGCTTATTAATTGCCAATATAAAAAATACAACGAGGATGGAAATGGTAAACAAATATAATTTCTAAATTTTATAATATACGGGAGGCACTTCTATTGAATCTTTTGTATTTTTCGCATTTTATCAGCTTTTTTAATTTTTTTATTGTAAATCGTTGACAAATTAATTGGTCAGCTCATTAAATACTGATAATGGCTCTATGCTAGCAAATAGACTACGAGGTAAAAAAATCCATTTGTCATAAATTTCTCGAATAGTTTGTAATTTTGCCCCAATAAAAAGAGTGTTTTAACTTTTCAGATTATTAACCCTTTTCTGAGCCATTGAATGTTTCTGTTCTACCAAATAAAGCAAGCAGGGTTCAATTAAAATAATTAATCTCAGAGACTGAAAAAATTATTTGCATATTATACAACAGCAAATAATATAATTTTTTACAAATCCTTAGTTAATCAATTAATTCATATTTTTATAGAGTGTTGGATGGGAAAGGGTTAAAATGTTTATGGGATTATATCTAATTTACTAGATCCAACTAACTTTTGTCTCTATACACGAGGCTCTAGTGTATCAAATATTTTATTATATATCTGAGGTTCTTAGGCGAAGCGGAGATTTTTTTCTAGGAAATCACATTTATAAATGTGGATTAGATTTATCTATTGGTTGATCCGGTAGTCCTATTTATTTTTTTTCGTGAAAAGTTTAAATTAATATTATCCCTTTTCCGGGTAGTATACTATTTTTGATCTGCCAAATATAGCCACCAGTAATCAATTGATACTATTTATTTTTGGTACTGTAAAAAAGATTGATTTAGTGAATATTAACAGCAAGCGATATAATTTATTTTAATATGTATGCGAATCAGGAAATTCATTTTTTTAACCCTTTCCCGTCCAACACTCTTTAAAAAAAATCGATTATATGATTGTTTATGGTTTATGGTTTATAAGCAAATTTTTATTTGTAGTTTTTATACAATAAACTAATAATTGCTAAGACTTCGGAATTAAAGTATTTAAATTGAATGTTGTTGGCTATATCTGGTGGGTCAAAAATAGTCTACCGCCCACGAAAAGGTTAAAGAGAGAGAGAGAGATCTGGATGGGAAAGGGTTAATTAGTATTAGAAAATGATATCAAATTAAATACCTAATGCAACCAAAAATTTATTTAACCATCAATTCCAAATAAAATAACAGAGAAAATAAAGCTCCGTTTTCCCAAGACTTCTCTTATAAATATTGGAAAACCTGAACATTCAAAAATTGAATAACTCGAAAAAAATTTAAACCGAAGCGCAGTTTTTTTTTTTTTTTTGGATTTTTTAATTTACCCGTTTCTGTCCAATAATTTTTAAACAAATGAATTCAATGATTCACTGGAGATTTATTATTAGTGTTTTTGTTTACGTCTATCCCGCAACGATACCAACAATTAAATGAATCTCTGGGTTAATTTATATCTATAGAACACAGTTGATTATATTTGATAGATCATAAGCCTACCGCCCTGTAAATGGGAAATAAATTTTTCTAGTGCTGGATGGCCAATTTTGCAAGTAAAAAGACCTCTCCTAACTTAGTTCAACGAGATAAAATATTGCAATAATATTAGTGATTTTCAAACTTTTCTTTAGCTTTAATGGTAATTTTTTATACATAAAGCTAATTATGAGTAAAGACATGAAGATATTCTTTCGAATTTTTTTTCAAACCGCTTTTAATCTTATCTAGTAATAAAAATACAAATAAAAGATTCATACGCTAAGCTATTTATCAGTACAAAAATTAAATCTATGTCTATTTTAAGTGGGCATCAATTACTATTTTAGCTAACTCTCTGAGGCCTGAAAAATACAAGTAAATGGTGTAAACCAATAATAAAAAAGTATCTTGTGTTATATTTTCATCATCAGCGTGTACTTTAATTGAAAAAACCTACAACAAATAATATACCATTTCATTAGAAAAACAAAATTTTTACAATAAAAAAAGATAATAGTAATCGATTTATAATTTTCATACAAGTTACTGGCAACTAATTATTTTATCTCCAGAATAATTTCCACAGGAACAGGAAAAAACTTATGCTATCTTTTTAATTAGCTACCCTATTGATTACTAATCATCTCAAAGTTTTCGAGTTTCAATCACTAATAAATAACAATTCTTTAAAAAATTAATTTTTTTTCTCTAAAAATATATTGATACCTTGTATTTAAGATAATGTTACGAAATGTAAACTATTAATATATTTTCATCTAAAAAAAAGGAAATTGAATACAGTATATCTCATATTATGATGACAAAGCTCTAACGCTTATAGATTTATGTCTATGAATCTATTTTTGAAATGATTTAAATTAATCTTTGATCAAAATCAGCGTCTATATAAGAGGAGATATTTACTCATTATTTTATATCAACAAGCTTTATATTCAAATTAATATACTAATATCAAAAACTAAATTTTGATAATAATTAAAAGTTATAAACAAAATAAAAATAGAACAAAAAATGAAATATATTACTATTCTATCAGCTCTTTTTGCTACCGCCCAGGCAAAATTAGTACACATTGTGACTACTTATAAAACTCCTATAATAGCAGACATGATGGGTGTTAATGCAACAGGACCATTCGAAATAGGCTTATATACTACAAATTGCGAACTTATAGAAAAATACATTGGGAACGTAACGCACTACAACGAAAATGTTGGATGGATAATTGAAACAGACATTGGTGGCGGATATTATGATCAAACCTCTTACAACAAAAATGAAAATACATATTTCGGTAATTTAAGAATTTACAGCGACCCTTCATATAGCCAACCACTTGAAGTCATTGTAGTAGACGCATGCTCACATGTCTTGTAAATTTGAGAGGTATCATATCTACTATCATAAAAATGACTAGAATTAATGGCTTTTTACTTCTATCGATTATTCAAATATTTATAAGATTCATAATAGATTGGATTTTTTTTAAATGTATTAGAATTTTTGATTAGAATTTAAATAAAGAATTTGATTCCTTAAAAATATTTAAATAAAGTATTTGATTCCTTAAAATTACTTTAATAAAACATTTGAAAATTTGTATTCATTTTAGTAAAGAATTTAAAAACTTATTAGAATTTTTTAATAATTATTTGATTTTAATGTAATAAATATACTAAAAATATATAATCTTAAAAATAAGAATCTTTTACCCTTTAAATGTATGGTAGTTCTTTCATGTTTATTTAAATATTTTTTAGATACGTGAGGTTGTTCAAAATGAGTCATATAAAATAAATATTATTATCAAATTTAAAATCTTATTCTCTTTAGACCTAAATTTTTTATTTACGCAAGAGCTAAAAAGAAAATTAATTAATAAATTGAGCTATTTATTGTTCATTGGGCAATTCGTATGGGACACATTCCGGACTACCCAGCACCAGTCGAGAATGAAAATCGTTTACCATAAATTTAAAAAATTTATCCCTGTTGCAACTTGTGTGTGCCTAAGACGGTCGAACACATACTTATGAGCTGCAGCCGGTAGCGAAATCACCGATCATGGACGATCGGCCGGTTCATACCGACTTCGATCCGCTCTGACGAAAAAAATGAACCTTCTAATTTCAACGAAGCCTGGTTGGGGCTAGTTGGCAAAATCCTTGTGGGGGAGTTTAAACAGTCTTCAATGCAACTTCGATCTGGCACAGCTGGTCAAAATTTTGAGCTGGAAACAGAAATTTCTTTAACGGCATCCGTGTGCTCAGAGCACGTGTACTAGAAGTATAAGAGATTTAATAGCCCACTTGAACGAATTCCCAGAGGGTATGGGACTTCTAGAATGGCGGAGGGGAGTAGGTTGAAAAATACTTGGTAAAGTTTTCTAATTTTTTCAATGCTTGTTATTATTATTTTTTATTTTTTAAAAATTTTTTTATTAATTTCACTAGTAGTTATAAAAATTATAGTAAAATAATGATATTTATGATGTTTAAAATTTAATATAGTACACTTGTCATTGATTTTATAGATGATAAGGATTTAAAATCAATGCATCTAACTCTATAAAAGTTATTAAATTTATAATAACATTACAAAAAGTATATATTCTTAGGTTATCGTAGTTATCAATGAATTAAAAATTAAAATAATAGCTAAAAGTATCAAGTTATTATTCTTAATGTCATTAATAGTAAATTTCAACAATAAATTGAATATTAAGTTTTGATCGATTTGATTATTGAGTATTATTTTGCGAAAATTTAACAATACGTACAAAAAAAATCAGATAAATTATAAGCCTTTAATAATATTAATACAATATTATTGGCTTTTATAGATATTAATATCAATAGATGTATAAATAAACGTAGTATTGCATCATTATCACTGATTTTACTTTATTCTGATTTCTAAATGTATTAATTTTAATGCATTGACTTTTCGATAGCGCAATAAAAATTATTTCCTTTTTTTTTTTGCAAGATATTATCAATAGTAAAGATAAGTATCAAAAAAAAATATAAAGTATGAGATAAAAAGACTATTTAAATCTCACTTCAATTCGAAATACAAGAATTGAAGCTATTTTTTCGATAATAAAATTATGAAATTTATCATTTCAAAAATATTTCTCGCCTAGTGAGTAGATATGTATTTATAAGAATTGTTCGTTATATACTTTCTTCACTAAGCAAAAAATTTTTTATGAATACATACTGTTTTAAATCTCATTTTGTGTGTGAATAATATCATAAGAAATTTTTTTGAGTTTAATAGAAATTTGGGAATCATAAATATATATCTTCGCCTAAAAAGTATATCAGACTGTGTTGGAGAAATTATTACATTTTTTAACAATTATATAGCATATAATGCGAAAAATTTCCACATTTTCCTTCAATTAGCGACATTAAAATACTGTAAAATAGCGCCATTCAATTTTTAATATAAATTTAACTTATTTTTATATGATCAATTTAATTTTCTCAAAATTTTATTTTGAACCCTATAAAACTCTTATTTTATCATCATTATTATTTTTTATATTGTAACATTAATATGAGCAATAATGAAATTTAGGTATAATTTTAAATTTAAAAATTGATTTATGCTTGATTTAAAAATTATCAACGATTTTAATAATTTATATATACTTATTAATCAACCCAGTTCTTTAGAGCAAATATTAATTTATATTTTACTTCAGAGAGAAATATATTAAATTTTGCCACCTTATTGTATAAAAATAAACGGAAAATTAAAATACAATAAAAATATAGAATTAAAAGAATTGTAAAATTTTCAAATTTTAATATCAGTAAGGTACACAATCGTGGTTTACTTATCATCTTTCTGCATAGGTAAGCGGGTTCGAATGGATGGGACTTAAAATGTGTCTTCTCATCGAATAATATATATCAATTCCCGCTCTAAAGAGCTCAATTAAATATAGAATTATAACTTAGGGAGTATGCATATTAACTTACTTCAAATTTAATATCTTAACATTTAAGCTGTTCAATGAATTTCTAATGAGTGGATGGTAAGTATCATAAAAATTATATTTAGACCAAAAAAATACGATAAACTCTTTCATTTGATTATAATTCGGCTTTAGCTGCAATTTTGAATCCAATGACTCTTCATTTAGGTATCACGTATGTGTGTCGCGGCTGAAATTTTCTATAACGAGTGAATGTATCTGCTAACTATATCCACTGTTAGGGGCTTTTTATAAAATTAATATATCTTTAACCCTTGTTTAGTTTAATTTCCTGTTGTTTTTATGTGGTATTGGGCAATTTTCTGAGGCTATATTATTTTTAATTGATTGACAAAAAATTAGAGGACATATATTGGTTCCTTGTAATAGTTTATCTGATATGGCATTTCAACGAGTTGACCTCTGCGCTTTTTTTGGGGGGCTACTATGATTAATTTTAGTTTTCCGCCTTTTCCCACAGTTCTTTCATAATATATTCTATGGATGTGGCTTGATCATAAAAAACATGCCACAGATAAAACCCAGTATAAATTAGCTGTGGGATGTTTGTTGTTAAGGCTTAATTAAGGGCCCCATTCTCTTAGCAAATTAAAAACAATATATATGTCTATTCCTGGTCTAAAAAATTTTGAATTGATGAATCTTCAAAATTCTTAGTGAGTCCTGGCAACATTTAGCTAGATTCCAGTTCTTTGGGAGTTTCTGAAAGCCTCATTAATACAAATTTATGAGCCTTTATCGATCTTAATTTGAGTTTAAAAATGTTATATATCTCAGCAAGATAACTTATTATTTGAGGAGCTATTATTTTTCCTGTTATGCTATTTGAAATCCTCCAGTCTAAAAAAAACTGTTGAATCGAGCTGCTCCTGGGTCAAATTTTGAAAATCCGTTCTTTAGAAAGGATAAAGTAAATGGAATTATTTCCGAGATCTTGTGCTTCGAGGAAATACCGCTGATTCTCTAATCAAGAACTGATTTTTGTTTTCTGAGATTGGTAATTTCCTGCTTTTCGGGTCTGTAACTACATTCTTTACTTGTTTTATTATGTACTGTAACACAGATAATGACATCGGATCTGGGAACCAAGTCGCGGATTTCCGCATCGGTGCCACAATTTCATTGTGACTCAGTTTCTGCAAACTACCTGTATGGTATGTGATACCAGATTCCGCTGAGTGTATATATAATTGTTTATGTACTTTGGAAATGTGAATTCTAATTCATTATGTCCTAGAATCAACATTTCAGAGAACCTGCTGTATTATTTCTCCACCTACTTGTTTTGATGAGAAGCAAACTGATCCATATCATCTAAACCGTGAAGCATTAAGAATCATTGGATGTCTCTTGTCTCAGTAATAATTCTGTTTGAGCAGTGGCTCTTCTGAATCCAGTACAGACGAAGCGCATGATACTTGAGGGCGAGTATTGATATATAGACAGTGTGACAAAATTTCTTCTGAAATTACCGTAGTTTAAGTAAATTTTTCTATCAAATTTTTTTCATATAAGATAGTTCCATATTTTTCTCTGATTAGGAAAATACAGATAAACCGAAAAAAGCTCTTGAGATTGAAAGTTTACAACATTTTCAGAAGAGCTTTCGAGTTGATATGCTTTATAATTTGAGACTCTGTCGGGTATCACTAGTATTTGAGTGGGTCCACTATGGTGCCCCATTACTGAATCTCTGAAAAAATCGATAAAACTTTACATGATAACATTGGTTTTTTCAAAGCAATATTTTTTGGGTTGTGGGTTTCTTCATTATCATTGACGATATCTGTGACTTCAATTTGGATATTTCTGAGTTTTTAAGCTACAAATTACGACGAATCATTAGATTTAAAGGAAGAAGAGCTACATAAATATCCTGATATTATTTGTAAAGCTCCAAAGACTTTTCAAAATCGTCTAATATTCATTCAGTAGTTTGCTGAATTCGCGACTAAGGTCTCAAATCTTGTTTGATATAACTTTCAAAGATATGTACCAGGTTTTTATATCCATAAGAATATGCTTGATTGACTGAGATGGAGATTTAAGTGAATTCTTTTCGTTGATCTTGAATTCAAGTTCGCAGAACTTGGAGTATAATTTGTGCGCCATTCTCACACAAGCAACTTTGGAATCTAACGTTAACGTAAGATAGTTCAGTTAAGCAGGTATTTGCATCCATTGGGATCTTTCAGATTGTAGAGCTGGCCTCAAGATTTTGGTAAATACCAATGAGCTTAGTGATAAAACATACTGCAGGACACAAAACTGAAAAAATCAGCAGTTCCAGTAAAAAAGGATGTATTTGCGGCATTAATTTTATATCATGATGTGTAATGATTCAAATTGAAGTTGCAAGGACATGTGATTGATCTTTCTTCTGATTATGCGTCATATTGAA
Source organism: Smittium culicis (assembly GCA_001970855.1). Taxonomy (NCBI): domain Eukaryota; kingdom Fungi; phylum Kickxellomycota; class Harpellomycetes; order Harpellales; family Legeriomycetaceae; genus Smittium; species Smittium culicis. The sequence goes on from LSSN01000083.1 coordinate 25,456, forward strand.
TTCAGAGCTTCCATATTGAAATTCTGGTCATCTACGTGTAAGATGTGATTTCAGAGGCACAAGGCTGATTTGAGGCCTCCAGTATATTTCACAATCGTAAAATTCTAGGTGCAGAATCCTATATCCTTAGCTTAATCTCTTCGATAGCTCGCTTGAAAACCAAGAAAGCGTTTCATCTGTCAAAGCTTTGTTTCATCCCGCTTCAATTTCATTTCGTACATATGCAGATGAAAATTCAGCGGTGTAATTTTATGGTGAATCACTTTAGCTGGGCTCATAGGGCCTGATTCGAGTTCCATCCGTTTCAAAGGTAACCAAAGCGCACCTACAAAATGAGAGCGGAAGATTAGGGATTCTTAAGTATGGTAATGAACCCAAACTTAACTATTTTCAGAACCTATAGGCTTTCTGTCTGTCTGTTACATGCCTTCCTGAACATAGCGAGACATCTTGCAATTGTGTAGCCGTTCTGAGCATCTAATGAGACCCCTTTCCGCGTTCTCGAACTCTCCCGAGAAAATTTGATTTGCGGCATGAGGTCTTGTAATTTGGAGTGGCTTCCATTGTTGTTTTAGTATTGGTGCTCCGCGCAGTAATAGATTTTATACTGATCAAATTCTTGTTGTCTAAGTTCTAATAGTGCTTGCGAAATGGTTGGGACCTTAGTGATTTAATGCTGATTTCTTGGAAATGAGAGCGTTCAACTCCTCTGCGTAAATCATTAGATTGTCATCTGATTCGACGATCTGTGTAGCCTTACCTAATAGTTCGAACCATTTATGGAGGTTATTGTACTTTTACTGGGTTGATTTGGCGGCAACTTTCAATAATAGAGCTCTCATAGTGCTCGCATCCATGAACTCGAGATCCACAGAGGTGGTGAGCTCACGATTTTCTATGATTATTTTGTGGGAAAAGTAGTAAATCATTCTACTTACTTCGTCCAGATCTAAATGAATTCCATATATGGTTGTGTCCGCATTCTTTACCATACTTGATGCTTAGTCTTTCAGTGGCGACAGGTTGTAGTTCATAGAAATAGTCCTTGGGCAAGAATTTATTTTAATCTTGCGTTCTTATGTTAGCGGTGGGCAGAAGTCTTACTCAATTGATGGGAGTGCCTCAGTGAATTCTGGGTAAGCTGTCAAGTCTGTAAATGAGATTATTGTTATGATAATTGGGTATTTTGTTTCCTATTTTCTCTAATTCATTCGAAGGGGATGTTGTTCCAGTTTGGTCAACATCTTTACTTGACTTTGGATGGCTGGATTCTTGTGTTTCAGCTATTTTTTCTATTCTTAAAATTTGTATTAAATAAAATTTTTTAAAATTTAAAATCTTTATGCCTAAAGAGTACCTTAGCGAATGAAAAGATGGTAAGGTAACATGTAGCGTACTTTAATTCATATAAAATTTAAAATTTTTATTAGTTCATTTTTATCTATTTTTATTGGAATTATTTTTCGGTTTATTTTTAACCAATAAGATTATTTCACTTTATATACCTCCTCTCTGAAGTATAATAATAATAAAAGTATAGATGAGCGCTTGACTTCGCTTGCAAGTGAAGTATGGTTTTCTAAAATTCAAAATTATACTGAGAATTTAAATATCTAACTAGTTTATTAAAAATTATAAATAAATTTCAACTATTTCTTATAATTTAATTTCTTTTAAATAAAAAGCGCAAAAAAAAAAAAAATAGGAAGAGCCCAGAATAAATTTATATTGAACTTATGCTAAATCAAAAAACATTTTTTCTCCTTATTTACCAAAGATTAAATTTGAAATATGTTAAAAATATATATTCTTATTAACATATCTTATTTCGTAGCAATATTTGCACCATTCCTTCTTGGGACTGTTTCATAGAATTCACAATCCTTGCTATAAATAATTCTCGAAATAAACTGAACTTATAAAATTTGGAAATTTATAATAATATTAGCTTATATAAACTCCAAAATATTTTTTAGAGCAGAATTCAATTTTAAAGTGAAATAATTCTGTTATAATCTTTCTTGATAAAAAGCGATAATATAAGATAAAAAAATTTTTTAGCAAAATTATTCGATAACTTTTAATAAAAGTTGAATTTATTTTAATGAGGAGGTTAGTTATGTTAAAATACTCCAAATTTCATATCAATCATGAAAATTTACTCGAATAATTTCTTATGCAACGATTTTAGGGATTAAGGATTTATTATTTTGACCATAGTTTGAGGAAAATTATTTCGTCAGATCGATTCAAAAATTAGCTGCTATATCAAACTTTAATGCATTTAACCTTCTAATCTAGCGCGTCGCTTTTGCGGATCGCTATTTCTCAAAACAGTCAGATACACGAATATATGCAGCCCATGTCTATGATTTGTTTGGTTATTGAATCCCCGTATAATCATTTTTACAATCCATTTTGTAATTTTTTGCATTTGGAATAGAACAAAGTTTAAAAGTTAAATATTATTTTTAAATGTGAACTATAGTATCTGAAAAAAGTCGGATATGTCTACGTGGAAATTTGTAATGGTTTTTTAATTGATCAACCATCTTGCAATATTTTTAGTTATTAGTTAACTAATTATAGCTCGCATATTATAGATATGCATTTCTTTTCATTCACTCTGTGAATTTAACTGGTCCTGAGAAATCAATTTACAAATGTAATTAAAGTTAGCATTTCAACCATCTTATTATCAGTATGAACAGCTTTGGTACCCTATTCCTGCTATAGTTTTTAACCCAGTGGGTTTTAATGATAGTTCTAGAGATCGATTTAATTGATGGAAAATTCAATATCTTTGCGAATTCTGAAAGTATTACATGGTATAATAGCTCAAAAACATTCATTACTAGATATAAAGTTAAAAATATATAGACATATAGAAACTAATTTTATATTGTCTATAATAAAAAAGCTTGCATATGTTTTATAATCAGCGGAGCTCAAGTACCAGTTTTTATTTCATGTGGGGTTATTCGTTCTAAAAAGAACTTTTTTAATGAACCATATCTTATTCGATGTTGGAAATAAACATCGTTTATAATAAATAATCACCTGCGCTAGTGCTGTTTCCTTAAGTTTGCAGGAAAAAAAGCTGATACTAGTGAAATAAAGCTTCAATAATTTTTTTCGAGAGAGGTGACTTGTTATTATTGGATTATGTACTAGCATGCTATTTTAATACATAAATTTATTGTGATGTTTAAAGTTCTACAGGGTCTGGAAACTAAGATTTCTAAATTTCATATCTGCTTAACCAGAGTAATTATTATTCGCTACCATTTTGCCTTTAAATCATCCTGGTATCTCAGTTATCCTGCTGTAGAGTTTTAAGAGTTTTAGATCCCTGAAAAATAGAATTTAAGCGTGAATCAACCGTAAGTAATTGGGTCTGTGTATAGCTGAAATAGGCTTCATTATTTTTCTAAATGTATTTCGATGATTTTTTCGCCGTTTTAGCGGAATAATGATTTGAGCATGTTTAATTTCATCTGTGAAAGGCGCCAGTCTGATTGCGTGGTTAATATTCTTGGTGTGTTTGATGGATTAAGAAACGATTGAAGGTGAGTGCCTTGAGAATTCGATTCATTTTCATGCAGCGGTCTCAGATATTTTCTGAAATACTTAGTAGTTTGGTGAAAGCACTTGATCAACTTTTTCTAACATATGCAATTTATCATGTGAATCTGAGTAGAGTAATACTGGATGATCACATTCTTATTTCTGAGAGACATAGACTATTAAAGTTGTTCTTTGGACGTGATTTAAATTTTAATCTTGATTTATTTTAATGATACTTACTAACATTAGGAACCCATGTCTATTTATAAGTCTATGATTCTAGAATACGCCAAAATTTCAAATTCTAGCGTTTCCATCAAGAAAAAAAATAATTCTCATGACTAATTATTTTTCTTTAATAATAATATATCTTCGATAATAAGCTTCTTTTGGAACTCTGAAGTGACACATATCTTAATCTTCGATTTGGATTAGTTAAATCTCTTTGAAAACCGGTGAAGCGTTCGGGACATAGAAGTAAAGAAAACAAAAATGACTAGTAGCTTACGATAAAAAATATCTAGACTTATAATGATAAATAGTAAACATTCAGTAGCTATCTGGATATTTTTGAACGATTTCTAATATTTCTCAAAGATACATTGAGAGCCATTTTATATTTTTGATTCAAATACCCAAATGTAAGATATACTTCTATGGGAAGGTATAAAACTTTCAAAAAATCTACGCTGATAAAAAGCTCCAGGTTCTAAAATAATATCCAGAGCTAGATTTTAATACATTAATATTTCGTTTATAAAATATTTAGTAGATCTTCTAGATATTAATAGACGCTATACCAATAATTATGGCCCATTAAAGAACTGAACAAAGAATTACAATGAAATACAATGAGCTATGCTATAGGACGGATGAAGGAGGTAAAGAGAAGAAAACAGAGAATACTTTGGTTTAGTCGGGTTAGATTGCAACACATCGTTAAATTGGTAATATAAAAATTTATATGTTGAATCTAAGGACATTAGGCAGTCATTCTGGTGAATATATCTATATATGAAAGACAAAATTTCCAATTTCAAATTCTGATCCTTTAATTAGATTCTGAGCTTTCAAAGGCCTAGAGCTAATATTAGACTATCATTATTATTTTAGATATTGAAAAATTGACTGTTTAAGTCTCGAAAACGCGGCTGAGACATCTCGATGATTCGATGTAAAGTAAATGAAATGAAAACTTCCACTAGAGTATTATTGGCCTCACGGTTCAGCTTTCGTTTTTTCCCAGTGACGGATTCGCCCGCGTAGCAGTTATGCTGCTATAAGAATCAATTTATTCATTTCTATTCTCAATCTTTCAAAAGAGTTGAACTCGTATTAATATAATTATCAAATTCTGGGTTATGAGAGAATCCTAAGATTCTTGTGATATAGGCTGTTTGTGATCAGGTTTAAATAACTGTAACCATAGTGATGAGGGGGTGGGGGTCCAGATTCTTAAATCATAAATCTAATCTTGAATGAGCGACAATTCTAGCAATTTGTGAGATTAATTCACTGATAGTTTTGAGATAAACTTTTCTTGATCTTGAGACGGTATTGACCGTTGGGTTGTATTGAACTCGAATTAATAATGAAAGTCGATTTTTTTGTTTACTTAAACCAAGCTCTAGTCGATTCCGTATAGATTGAGCTAGGATTTCTTCACCATATCCGATGCTGAGCCGTTGAGTGGCAGAAGGTTGTATTTTACAAAAAAAAGTTTTTGGACAAGAGTGCTGCCAGATATCTCGCAGATCTTCATTTTTTGGACGTCTGAAGAAGTATTTTATAGTCGTTAAAAGTGCATTTGAGAATTCGTATATACACAGTTGAATATTAGCAGGGATACTAGTAGTAACTTATTGACTCTCAGGCTAAGTTTGATGGTACCTTTGACGTAGAAAAGTTTAAACCATGTTAGTTAAGAGCATTAGATTACATATTTTTGTAGGAGATTAATAGGTAGCTCATATTATTTTTGTATTTTTTGGAAATGAATAGCTATTAAATAGAATTTACATTAAGATTTTAAATATGAAAAAATTTGTAAGTGATGATAAAATTTGTGAAATAAACTATGCTAGGGATAGTTTAATGTTGTAATTTACATTATATTAATATATTTGATTTCGCTTTATTTTTATTGGCTTGTAATTCTTAGTTTAGTTTTGTGAAATAAGGTGTAAAAACTCAATATAACACCTCTCAGAATAATAATTAAAAAAAGTAAAAAAATTTCATATAAAATACGAGTCGAATCAATTTTTGTACATTCGTCGTGAAAAAAAATATAGTTTAAAATTCTACTAATTTATAAAATTAGCGCTTTGTTAAATATTTTATAAAAATAAGAAAAAAAATTACAAAGTTATTAAAAACAGTCGCGAGCTGATAAAGATAGCTGTAATACCTTTGATAAAATATAGTTTATAAACCTTATTTAAAAAAATAAATCTATAATCGAAGAAAGTTATGATAATTTAGTATAAACAAAACCAGATACTTGAGGAAAATCAAACTTTATATACACTCATTGTGAAACTGCTAAATTTAAGACATCATGATCAAAGAATTAATAAATGAATGAAGTAAACCTTTTCCCGTCAAACGCTCTTTGATGAAATGGGTTTATTGAATCGTTTATGGTTTTAATTAAATTATTTATTTGCTAGTATTCAGCATTAAACCAATATTTTTTAGTGTCTCTTAATCTTATTATTTTTATCGTAGTCAGTTGATTAGATTTGGTAGATCAAAAATATCCTGAAGCACATTAAAGGGCTAAACAAAGAATAATAAATTATTTATAAATTAGGATAAAAAAAATACAGTATATATTCAAGGCTAAATTTTGCTAAAATGATAACACACTAATTGAAAACTTTATAATAAGTTTTAAAATTCTATCAGAAAAAAAACTGAATCAAGCAGGGCTTAAATTTTTTTTACAACAGTTTATATAGTTTATATTAGAATTTTTATATAGTTAATTTATATTTTCTAAACCTACCACGAAAAAAAGTAAGCAAAAAATAATTCGAGCCAATGGAATAATGAAATTTTTGGTATGTGTTCTTAGTAATTATAATAGGCAGGCTAGAGAATTTTTTTCAAATCTATTTAGAGAGAAAGTAATAATGAGCCATTAAGATGATGCAATGCCATTATTTGGTAAAGTAAGAGCCTTGATTAGAGAAAATGATAGAACTTTAATAAAATCATTGGTATTTGAATTTAAAATATTAATGATTTTCAGCCTAAAAAATAGAGCTAAGTAATAGAAAACGCCGAGTTAGAAAATAAGCAAGTTAAGGCGTGTGTAGAATAATGATCAGATTGGATAAGCGGAAAGGTTTGGTTGATGAAAAGTGCGAATTTATATGCTTGTTAAATTCAACAATAACTATAAATTCGAATTTTGTAGGAGTGCAGAGACCCTAATACGGCTATATCACGATACCCGTGTAAGGCTCGGGATTCTCGATAAAATGGCGTTAGAGGGGGGGCGGGGAAGTGAAGCGTCTTTAAAACTAAGTGAATGGGAGTACAGAGGAGATTTAAGTTAGATATTGGATGTTTGGTCAAAAAGCCGGAGAGGAAACTACTAATAAGGGAGTAGAAAAAGTATCTTCACCAATCAGGTAACACTCTTTTGCTTATACTTTGTAGTTGCTACAACGATTCAATCCTGGCTAGTCTGTGTTTTCTTATTATATAGAAAAATAATGTTATTTCACTTTTAGACCCAATTTGTATAAAACAGCGCAGGTTCCAACTCAATCTAATATTGATATCTTCCATTGCCTAAAATCAAAATAATTAGTATTATACTCTTTTCTAAATATCATATCTTCTACTAAAGTAACTTGTAAAAAAATGTCCAGCTCAGAACAAATCAAATCAACTGCTATTGTTATGAAAGAGCATGGCGAACCCTCTGAAGTCTTATCGTATGCTATTAACTAAAAATTAAACTTACAAACATTTTAACTATATAAAAATTTCTTGTATATATAGCAAGCAATCTATGTATATTTATATATTATCTCTAATCTGAACAATCTTTTATAAACTTTATTTTAGAGGCCATGAAATAGTTTTCAATTCAGTTCCAGAAGATTCTGTACTAGTAGAAATGATCTTGGCTTCGGTTAACCCTTCCGACAAAAGCCGCATTAAGGGAGTTTACCCAACATCAATCCCACAAATCGATTTCCATTTGAGCTCTGACTCTTCCAAAACTGTAAACGGAACTTTATCTGGAAACGAAGGTGTAGGCAGAGTTCTCAAGCTAGGAAGCAGCGTTTCAAAAGACATTAATAATGTTGAAATCCATGAAGGCGATTGGGTCATCCCATTTAACTATGGAAGTCTTGGCTCCTGGGCAACTAAAATCGTTATTGAATCGAAGAACTTGGTGGTTGTCAAAAACAGAGAAGGTTTGACTCCAGATGATTGCTGCTCAATCAAGGTCAATGCCTTGACTTCATACCGCATGCTAAAAGATATCGTTGAATTGAATAAAGGTGACTATGTAATCCAAAACGGTGCCAACAGTGGCGCTGGCCAATACCTGATCCAATTTGCTCGCATGATGGGATACAGAACCATCAACGTTATCAGAGACCGTGCAAACTTCAATGAAACCGCTGACTTTTTACGCAGCTTAGGAGC
>LSSN01000084.1:0-33764 GCA_001970855.1 Smittium culicis
TAAAAACCAATTGGTTTTCTATTGAACCAGGCGGGAAAGTTACCTTTAACAATAGTTAACTGTATCTCTCCAACCGTCTCCTCCTTAACTTAAATAACTTTTATTTTTAATTAGAGCTTACATAACATTTTATTATCTATCTAATAAATTAAATAAAATTTAAAAAAAAAAAAAACCCAAATATTGTACTTTGACTTGAATAAAATCAATTCCTTTATAAGTACAACCAACCTTACCTTACATAGCTCATTAATTTTGTTTATAAACGCCAATTTAACTCATTTGAAGGCAAATCTAAATAAAAATTTATAATTATTCTCTGATGATTAATTTTTTTTAACCATTTTATTAAGATAATATTTTTTAAATACTTCAAATTAGTTTGAATATCGTCAATTTATTTTGTTGGGGATGAGAGGTTATCACTTTTTACAAAATAAACCAAACAAAAAAATAAATTAGAAGTCATCTGTTAGTTATAGTATGAACTCTAGATAAATGTATTAAATATAATATAAATGTAGATATAAAAGTCATATTTGAAATGGAGTTGTATTTCCGTGTACTTTTTCATTTTAGTGATTTTTTTGTCCAAGAATATAATTATCTAAACAGCTGGTCTTGGTGGCTTTTTTCCATTAGATAAACGATTAATTGAACTTTTTATTAGTGATGAACGTATTTAACATGTTATAAATAAAAAAAATTATATGCTATCATAATAACTAATTCAATCTAATTATTTTAATTCTTCTACGTTTATTTATATTGATATTAGTTATCAATCTATTTATAGTATTTACATCTATTCAGAATCAATATATTTATATATATTGAAAGTGTAGTATATATACCACATATTCCTTCAAGTGTACGTTAAACAGATTTATAAAATTTTTGACTTTTGACTTTTTTGGCCACCCAATATATATTTATTGCCCTTAAAACTAAGAAAAATTTTAAACGTTTCTTTGATAAACTATTCAATAAAATTAAATATATACATCTTTTAGAAAATAACTTGATTTTTTTTAAACCCATTTATTACTTATATTAAAATACTAAAAATCATTTTTCTCGTATATATCTATTTAAAATTTTATTAATTAGTATAAAAGAAAAGACTCGACTTTATGCTTATTTCAAGAAAATTTCATAAATAAAAATGAATTAGCCTCAAGATCTGTAGGTTTGTATTTATATAGTTAATTAGTTAATTAATTATTTTTAATTAAACTGTATTAAACTTGTTATTAATATAAATGGGGATAGTCATGCATTCATGTTTAGGGTAATAAGAAATGAAAAGAGAAAAATAAGGTTTAATAGATTTTTATTTATAATAGGCATGATTTACATCCAAGAAAATTTTTAATTCACCTAGGTATTTCTTTTTTTCAAAATGCATTATAGTGATGATATATTAAAGCGTATGCTTTTGTTCCTTTTAAAATCGAATTAAATAAATATACTTGTTTTTTTTTTAGCTACTATACCATAGCTTTAACTTAATTTAATTCAATACATTTAACTATACAAAAATCAATAAAGGTCTAGACCGAATAACATGTGCTTATATCAAGTACTTGATCTCGCTTGGTAAACAAAAGAACAAACTAATTCACAATTTATTTGAAAAATATTATATATAAATCTTTTGATAATAATTTCAATTATAATTTTATAAAATGAATTAAACAGTGAAAAAATCTAATTATTATCGTTGTTTGAAAAATGCCATTTTTCTCTTCCACTTTTGATTTTCCTTAGCTTAGTCGATTACGCCAGTTTTCCGATCGAAATCTATACTATATGACATAAGTATTATCTCTTCGCTTAGCTCGGAGAAATTTTCAAATCTACCTTCAAGCTCGTCTATCTATTATAGAAAATTTTTGGTTGATAAATTTGCTATTTAATATAGTTATATGCTTTTTTTAAAACTAGAAAAATTCAATATTTTATAAAATATGAATTAGAATGTACAATAAAAGTAATAATCTTACTCTATCATTGCTTAGATCGCAGAACCCAAATTTTTTATATAGGCTAAAAATTCTAGAAATAATACAACTCTGCATTTCGTAGTGTGTATTTATTTTCTCCTCACTTATAAATCCATAATTTTCATATTCATTGTATAGTATACTATGAGCTAAATCCATCATTTTATTGATTGATTTTATCCTATAGTCGAGATTGATATTTCTAAGATCTGATATAGACATTTTAATATTAATTCTCCTAATTCAAAGTATTTCTAATGAATTATTTCTAAGCTAGATAAAAATCGCTTTAATTAACCTATATTGGATAATAGCTTCAAATTTATACATTTTGGAAATGTGTTTTAAATGATCTATAAATGTTCAAAATCCTCGAGCCCTAAAAAGTGTTGTTAGATATTTTCTTATTTTCGATTATTCTTCATTAGATGTGTAAACCGCCTATATAAATATCAATATTACTATAAAATTAAAAAATCTGTTAAATAGTTTGATTTTTTTATAAGTTTTTAATCACATTTACTTTTAATAAAATTGTACCTATTTATAGACTTGAAGAGTTTTTTGATTGTATTTGTATTTAAAAAACGAAAAATAAGATAATTGCTATGGGTTACTTATTTTTTATAACGTCTTTAATTATAATTTTCTATTTTTTTACAGAACATTATATATATATGTTTGATATGAATCCTTGAATTATATGAATTGGATATTATTTGATAGTTCTACTCGCATAAATAACTTATTTAATCAATAATAAAACAAAATTGGATTAAACCTACTGAAAAAAAGAAATCTTTAGGCAATAATAAAAAAAGGTGAGTAATAAAATTGATAAATAAAGTTTTGGAAAAAAAAAAGAAATATCACTATAATTGAATGTGTATAAAAAAATTTCTCGTGGAAAAAAAAAAAAAAAAACATTATAATTGTAACTCTAAATTAGGGGTTTTTTTATTAATTATTTCTCCACACTAATATATGTGAAATATAGGATAATAATATTAGTATATCTATACAAACTATCGATTATTATACTACTTCAGATTCTTTTTATTACGAGTTAAAACCCCTCGTATATAAATAAAAAAAAACAAATATTTAGTAATTTAAACTAAAAAATATATTTATATTTGACAATTTACAGAAAATAAAGATAAGTCATTATAGCAAAAGTGACTTTAGTTATAGGAATGAATGAAAATGAACTCAAAAACATCGATACAATTATCAATATTAGTAAATTTTGATAACCAAGTTTTTTTTTTTAGAAGCTATTCGTTTACTTATTTACGCTATTGATTCATTATTGCTATTTTTCAATGGATTAAATAGCTTACAAAACATTATAAACTATATCAATATACTTTAAATAAGAATATATGAGTTTATATTGAAGTCAGAAAGCTCTTAAAATAAATCCCAAACGCCATTATATTCCTGTAATGAATTGTCCTTAGAATTACTCTATTTTAATAATACTATTTTAAAAATAAGCATAATTAAAAACAATTTTTAGCGTTTTCATGTGAAAATAGAAATAAAAGCATACTAGATTGATTTTTATAGTCATTAGTTTTATTACTCTAAATACACTATTTAAAATCAAGTACTGCCAATATTCTTAAAGAACTAACATCAAGAGTTCAGGAGTGTTTTCTTTTGATAAAGAATAAAACTTATTGATTTACACTCCACAAATGAATTTTTGTTAATTTTTTTTTTTTTTAGCTCGCTTGTAATCTTAGAATTATAATGCCATATAAAAGTAATTAATACGATTATTATTTTTTTCAAAAAAATTTACCTTAGTATCATTCAATCATATAATTGAAATTTGGCTATCATTCTAGAATTTAAATTTAGATAAGAAAGTAAACTAAATATAATTTATTATTTATACTAAACTGGCAGACTAATGTAATCCAAAATATAAAAAAAGACTATTTACTTTAGAAAAAAGTCCTACACTATATTCTTTTTCATCAGTCTAACGATTTTATACACACAGAGTTTTTTTTTCTTATATCTTACGGCTCATTTATGCCTCCTTATGTTTATAATCGTGTAGAATTAATCTGTCCAAAAGTGCGATTATTGTCAGCCAAGCATTACGAAGGGCGTTTCTTGCTAAAGCTAGTGAAAATAAACTAAAGATCCCATCCTCCACATCAAGAGAATATTTTATTTGAAGTATTTTTTTTACAGATGGGGAAATTCAAGTTAAATTTATAAAAATAAATTAAACATTGCTACAAAAGCTTTTATAACCGAGTATAAGGACTGATAATTAAAGAAAGGTAAAAATTTTGCGTTTATATAGCTTGGTTATATTTATGAAGGTAAAAGTAGTATGATAAAACTATAAATTATGTCAATAGGTAATTAGTCAGTTACAATATTACGTAAATTTAATGATTGAAACAATTTTAACAATCATAAAATGAAGTCGCTAAATAGGGATTTATTTTCTAACCAGAAAATATACATAAGCACTTTCAACAGGAGGATTTGGCTGACCAACCACTCGGTTGTCATTAAATAGGACCCATTCTATATTTTGTATAGCTAGATTGGATTTTTTAGCATGAGCAACATAGTGACCAGAATGAACTGATTTTCCTTTGTGAGAAATAAACGAGTTTAATTCGTATATTGCAGGCTCTGAATCGACAATAATAGGATTTTCAATTTCAGACTGTGATACTTCGGATATTGAGGCGCTTTGAATTTCTTCAGCGTGGCTAAACAAAAAATCAATAGCTCTTTCTACATCGCCGTCAGTACGATTTAAAGCATAAGTAGATTGATCTTCACTAAAGCCCATGCTAGTCAACGTTTGGACTAGAGAGCTGTCATAAAAGGAAGCTTGGGAGCCATTGGTATATTTTTTGTTTAATGAGTCTATGGGAGCCGGCTGGCTTAACATATCTATATTTTCAACTAGGTAATTCATTGCATCGCTAACATTGTTGCCATTTGTTTGCAAAGAATACTTGCACCAGTCCTCCGGGAAGCCAGCAGATACTAGTTGAGAAAGGGCATCTAGATCAACTGACTCCTCATTTTCCATTTGTTCTAGTTTAATAGTGTAATTGTTCAATTTAAAAAAAAACTCAAGAAAAGCTTATAATAGATAAAAAATAATAAAAAGTATACGAATTTAATAAAATTAGGAGAGGGAATAGTATGAAGGTCTTATAAATACCTTCAGGCATAAGTTCTTCATCGGGGAGAAGTCCGCTAGAACGAAATTGATCAAGGTCCACCTTAAAATCGTTCTCTAATCTTACTAGATTTTCTATCTTTGTTGGAACCCAATTAACAAGAGTGAATCTTCTCATTTGAATTACCAAAACTTTAGGGAATGTAAGGAATTTAAAAGACTTCAAAACAGAAGTATTTTTTTTGCAGTTAGAGCACGAGTATCCATCAATTATTTCATCACTAAAGAATTCTTTAAAGCAGTTAATAAATTGAGTCTCTTGCGAATCGTCTGTTAAGGTAGATCTTAAACTCAAGACTGGCAAAGTTAAAGAGCTAGAAAGTTGTTTGTTTACTTTTACGCAATTACATGAGGTACATTTGAGCTTTTCTTCCAGGTAAAAATCGAAAATATTTGTAGAATCTTGGCTCGGTTTGAAAGCTTTTTCAGAAACTCTGATATTTTTAATCATATATTGGAAAAACTCAAACGAATCCTACACAAACAGAAAGGTAAATTAGTTAGTAATAAATGATTAAATTAACTATAAATATCTACCTGTTGTCTCATTTGACTAAATTCAGAATTTCCTTTTGACACTACATCCTTAAACATTCTTGGCGATATACCATTATCTTTAAAAGAGTTTTCGTTGTTAGTGCTAGGCATAAACGAGTATCTACCGCTAAAAATCCCATCGTAGAGTTTAAAAATTTGGCAAGTTAAGCAAAGAGCTGCTGAATCTTTTGAACATTGAAGATAATGATCGCCAACTCCAGATGAATACACGCTTGAAAACTCAGGCAAGTTAAATAAGCTAATTACAGCAGAAGACAAATAACAAGAATTTCCCATGTTTACGAGGCCTGTTAACCCCGGACCGCAGAGTGGCTCTAAGCTTCGTCCGTCATCTGATACCATACTAAAATCTAATTTTAAGTTTTGCTCTAGTTCAAGCTCATTCATACCTTTTTCAGTCTTAAGCTGGGATTCCACATCTATTCCAAAAATTTTTAGATGGGCTGGCAAATTTTTATCAATTCTATTATCGTCACAGATATAGCAATATACATCACCAGAACCATTTGGTTCTATTGTTCCCAATTTTACTGAGGCTTTATGACCTGTTGATTCAAAATGGTTTATAGCATGATTGTTGCCACCACTACCATCGTATTGTCGCCTACCACAGCCGATAGAGCCACATTCAAGGCATAGCCATAAGTTATCGATCTTTTCACAGCTTGTACATTTTGACGTATCTAGTTGTTATTTAAATAAGATTCTAAATATTTGGTAAATAATCTCTTAATAAATAAAAATACCTAGGTTTTTTAATACAATCTCAGGATCCTGTTTTAAAGAAATTAAATGTTCACATTCTTGATTTTCCTTTACCCAGCTATGAACTTCGCTCTTTTTGGTAGCCGATAAAGACGATTTTACTGATCTTATAGCCCTATCTACCTGTATAGATAAATCGATTAAAGATGAAGTATGTAAATTACAACTAAATAAATGTTTTACATTTTCGTCAAGAGAGATTTCTTGGCTTAACACACCACATTCAAAACACTTTAACGCGAAGGATATTTCAAAGCTATTTTCATCAAACTTTTCTGATGATTCGATTATTTCCAGCTTAGTGATTTTCTTTGCTCTTTCCTCAGGAATATCCTAAATATTAATAGTAGGTACTTGAGATAATTTCTTTTAGATTAATTTAGTATTATTATAGATGACAAATACTAACTTTGAGAATTTTTTTTATATTTAAGCAAATCATATGGCCTGTTTTAATGTTATGGAGAGTAGAGTGATTTCTCTCATCGTTTGCACAGCAACCATTAAAGCACGAGAGGCAAACATCGATACCGCTGGAATTAAGCTACACGTATCGAAGTGGAATTAAACTATAATCCAGTATATTTGGGGATTAAAGTTGGACTTACATCAGTATCGAAGCACAAAGTACATTCATCTTTGTATACTAAAGAACTTGATGAAGGAATTTTAACGTTGTAGTTGTTAAGATGAGGACAAATTGTAGTCATATTGGATATAGTATTAGTTGTATTTTTTATTTTTGGAAAACTTGAATTTTAATTGTGAATAACAAAGGGTCTAATTTTATTAATTTAAAGCTTAGTTTTTATATTCGCTAGCATTAATTCTACATAAATTACGTTTTTCATTCTAGCTTCTTTGCAGCTAATTCCATTGGATAAAGAAGATATATTGATTTCAAAATAATTGGATTGTCTGGAATGGTTGGCTATTAATTGATTAGTAACAGCTTTAGGCTAAAGCTTTATTTGCCCTTTCGCGTCCAACACATTTTATTAAAACCAAATTATTGATTCGTTTATGATCTATAAGCAAGTTTATTATTTGCTGCTATTTTTCAATATACCAATACTTCTTAAAAACTTGGAGTTAAAGTTTTTAAATTTAACTCTGTTGGCTAAATCTGGTGGGTCAAAATTAGTCCAACTCTGTGAAAGGGTTAATTGTTTTTATAACTTGTATTGCGCTTAAGTTACATTTTTAGAGTAGTAGAAAGCCAAAAATATAATTAAACCAAAAAATAATATTTTTCAAGGATAAAAATGTATTAAATAAATACTTTTTCAATCGAGCTTCCTAAGCTGTTCTAGCGTCCCCATATCCACTGGGCATCGATTCAAGTATTATTGTTTTTTTCCTATTCTGATTTTAGATAGATTATTAAGTTCTTATTCCAACACTTTGTAAATCTTTCACGGGTGGTAAACTAATTTTGATCTACCAAATATACCCAACTGAAATCATTAAAAATAACATAATTCTGAGGCTATAAGAAATACTGGTTTTTATTTGAATAATAGCAAATAGTAAATTTGCTTATAAACCATAAACGAATCATAAAATCGATTTTTTTTTAAAGAGTGTTGGACGGGAAAGTATTAAGAAAATTTGTTTGCTGTAAAATATCAGCAAATAATAAATTTAATAATAAATCATATATGAATCAATAAAATGAATTGTTTAGAGAGTGTTGGACAGTAAAAGGTTTACAGTAAAGATAAAAAATTGACAATTAATGCTTTATTTACCTGTTGGTTGATTTAATAATTTATTTATTTATTTATTTATTATAATAAAGCTGTTATACTATAGAATTAAATTATGGAAGCTAAGTTGATTTATCTAAAAATGATTTAGTAACTTATTATTCAAATGATTTTTATGCCTTGAGATTAATATTTATAGGCGGGTAGAATTGATTGCCATTTAACCACTAAAAAATTAATGTGGTAAATTAATTAATTTATTGGCCAATAATTTATAGTATCAACGCCTTGATCTAGCTATGATTGGACTTGAGCTTATTAATCACGCTTTGAAAAAATCGTTTATAAAATAAGGTACTAAAAACCGAATTAGGCCAATGATCATATTTATTTATGCAAGTCTAGAGTACATATGTTTTTTTTTTTTTTAAACGGTGCAAAAAAAATATAGAAAAATATTTTCTTGAGCGTTTTGAGTAAAGAAAACTAAGAAGCAATTTTGCGTTATTAAGTAAAAGTCTAAAGCTCATTAAAAGCCTCTGATCTATCATTGATTAATAAAAACCTTTTTTGAAGCTATTTTCCACTGTAGAACCCTTCTTATTTCCTCATTCTTTTTTGGCCCATAGTATAATTCTACCCAAATTTTAGATATATTCAAGGTATTCTTCGGAAATAGGCTTCAAGATTTTTTAATACAGCCATAGTACTTTACTATACTTCTACAAATCATACATATACCTTCAAGCTTTATTTATTTTTAATTTAATATACGCATTTTCAAATTATACATCCATCCACAAAAATGGAAAATAACTCTTATACAACAAATCCATACTTGAGCCATCTAAATGATTCTGCATCTACTTTCTACTCTATGAATCAAATTTCCCCTTCTCTCCCAGGAAAGTCAACAGAAAATTCTCAAAAGGCTCTGGAGAATGCTGAAACTAATTATCTTACTGGAAATCCATTCACAAAACAATATAAAGATATCCTCAAAAAAAGGTCCGAACTTCCTGTTCATAAAAAAAGAGCTGAGTTTTTGGAACTAATTCAGAACAATCAAATCGTTGTTCTGGTCGGCGAAACTGGATCAGGAAAAACTACTCAGTAAATATCCATATTTCTTTCGACTTTTTGTTTTTAAAGCCTTATCCTATTTCATTAAACTCAGTCCTAGCTATTCCAAATATTATCCTTTTTCTTTAATATATTTAAAATATGCTAAGCACTAATCCTCTCCACTTTCTCGTCTTTTTTAATATTTCATTTAGAATTCCACAATACCTCACTCATGACCTACTACCTCATATGAATGGGAAAATGATAGCGTGTACCCAACCAAGAAGAGTTGCTGCTACTTCCGTCGCTCAAAGAGTGGCTAATGAAATGGACGTTCAGCTCGGTGAACAAGTAGGCTATACTATTAGATTCGAAGACTGTACTAGTGAAAATACTATGTTAAAATACTTAACCGATGGTATGTTGCTTCGCGAATCTATGACTGATCCTACTTTGAGCCGCTACTCAGCTATTATTCTTGATGAAGCTCACGAACGTACCCTATCCACTGATATTCTAATGGGTTTAATTAAAGAAATTGCCAGTAAAAGAAAGGACCTTAAAATTGTTGTGATGAGTGCAACATTAGAAGCCCAAAAGTTTCAAAAATATTTCTTTGATGCTCCTCTACTGACAATTCCTGGTAGAACATTCCCCGTCGAAATATTCTATACTCCTGAACCTGAGCGCGACTACTTAGAAGCTACTGTTAAAACTGCCCTTCAAATACATATGTCTGAACCTGAAGGCGATATCTTGATATTTTTAACAGGTGAAGAGGAAATTGAAGATGCTTGCAGAAAGATTAAACTCCAATCTGATCGATTGGCACAGCAACAAGACATCGGACCTCTTAAAGTCGTTCCTCTATATTCAACTTTACCTCCTAGTGCTCAACAACGAATTTTTGAAAATGCGCCTCAACCAAAACAACCTGGAGGGCGTCCTGGCAGAAAAATTGTCGTTTCAACAAATATTGCTGAAACTAGTTTGACTATTGACGGTGTAGTTTATGTAATCGATCCTGGTTTTGCCAAACAAAAAGTATATAACCCAAGAGTAAGAGTTGAATCTTTGCTTGTATCGCCTATTAGCAAAGCTGCCGCTCAGCAACGAGCTGGTAGAGCCGGAAGAACTAAGCCTGGAAAGTGCTTTAGATTATATACCGAAAAGGCTTTTATAGGCGAATTGCAAGAACAAACATACCCTGAAATATTACGAAGCAATTTGGGAACTGTTGTTTTGCAATTGAAAAAAATTGGAATTGACGATTTAGTTCATTTTGATTTTATGGACCCACCTGCACCCGAAACCTTGATGAGAGCCTTAGAATTACTCAATTATTTAGGCGCACTAGATGATGACGGTGAATTGACAGAACTAGGAGCCCAAATGGCTGAATTCCCACTTGACCCCCAAATGTCGAAATCATTGATGGAATCCCCTAAATTCAGCTGCTCAAATGAGATTTTATCAATTGTTGCAATGCTTTCTGTCCCTAACGTTTTCATGCGCCCTAGAGAAATGCAACGCGAAGCGGATGCTGCCAAGCTAGATTTTGCCCACGTTGATGGCGACCACTTGACTTTATTAAATGTATTCCATGCATACCGTGGCCAAAATTGTGATCAGAATTGGTGTTGGGAACATTTTTTGCAGTATAGGTCCTTGAAATCTGCAGATAATGTTAGGTATCAGTTAGAAAGAATCATGCTTCGCTTAAAAATGGAAATGGTATCCACTGACTTCAAATCGCCCTCTTATTATGTAAACATTCGTCAAGCCATCGCCAGCGGCTATTTCATGCAAGTAGCTCACCTTGAGCGTACAGGGCACTACTTGACAGTTAAAGATAACCAGGTAGTACTTTTACATCCTTCGTCAAGTCTTGATAGAAAGCCTGAGTGGGTAGTATATAACGAATTTGTATTGACGACGAAAAATTACATTAGAAATGTAACTGAAATTAGACCAGACTGGCTTCTTGACACTAGTCCCAGCTATTATGATTTGTCAACTTTCCCTAGCTGCGAAGGCAAGCGAGAGCTTGAAAAACTGGTTTTACAAAGAATAGCTAGGCAACAATACCAGGCAGCAAGACAATCGAGCAAGGATAAAAGCAGAGACAAATCTCCACGGAAAGAAAAGTCAAAAGATAGATCGGAAAGATCAAAAGACAAGTCGAAAAAGAAAAAGTCTAGAGATAACTCTGAAAGAAAAGAGAAAAAGAGAGAAAAGAAGCGCGATTGATCTAGAAGATAAAAAATCTTTTTTTTTTCTTACACAAAAAAGTCTACTGATTAGATAATTTATTAATATATGTGTTTATATATAGTCATTAATTTTCATTTCTTAGAATATATAAACCAAAAGTTTTCTAGTAATTAAAGTATAGAAATAAAAGCAAAATATTTTCGTCGACGGTGCTTTCTATATTATTTGTATAGCTTATTAGATATAATAAATATAAAAATATCGAAAAGTACTTTGAAAAGTACTTTGAAAAATGATTCCTTTAAATACAAACATTTACTAATTTATTTTAATTTAGGTGACAAGGTTTAGATTGATAAAGAGATAAATAGAATAAAGATTCTGGATAAAGCATCAAAATAATAAATAGGTATTTTTATAGAAAAACTAGAGGGAGGGGGGAAGTGTATATAGGAAAATAGTTGCGTTTAAGGGGGGGGGGAGGGGGCGGAGAGTTTATATAGAATAAATTAAAATTAAAGATAAAAGCGAAGTAGAGTAGAGCGGAGTGGAGTAGAGTGGGGTAATAGAATTAGTGTAAGGATATTAGATGTGTGAGAAACAAAAAGAAAAATTCTAGATTAGATC
Organism: Smittium culicis; assembly: GCA_001970855.1. Taxonomy (NCBI): domain Eukaryota; kingdom Fungi; phylum Kickxellomycota; class Harpellomycetes; order Harpellales; family Legeriomycetaceae; genus Smittium; species Smittium culicis. The sequence goes on from LSSN01000084.1 coordinate 12,174, forward strand.
GCGTAGTCTTTGAGCAGCTTGCTCGGGGGTTAAGTCGCGCTGGGCTTCAGCCATCATTTCGTAACCGACGAGGAATTTTTTGACAGAGGCGCTTCTTAGGAGTGGGGGATAGAAGTGGAAATGTAAATGGCAGTATTTGGCATCGGAATGGTGGAGTACGGGGGACTGATGAATTCCCATTGAGTAAGGGAAGCTGCAGTTGAATAGTTTGTCATAAATCTTGCAGAGGTTGCCCAGGATATCAGCGAGGTCAGAGACGGCTTGGAAGTTGTTCTCAGAGGCTTGGCTGGGAGAATTGAAGGATTCAAACCAGTTATTTACTTGGAGGAGCAATTGGGAGTGATCAAGAGAGATATCGAAGGTAGAGTTAACGTTGATCATATCAAACAGATCAGATAAGTGAGATTTAGGAAGGACCATAGTTTCAAAGGGCCAAACAGCCCAGAATGGGACGAGGGCTACAAAATTATCGTTTTCAAGCACAATTCTGTTTGCAGGGAACTCAGAGTTGAGTTGAAGAGAACGGTTTTTTGTATCTATTTCGGCTTTAACATAGTCGCAAAGGAGACAGCTGTTGGGGCCATTTTTTTGACGGTAGTTTGTAAGGGAAGAAATTTCAGTAGAAACGTTTTGGGAAACGGCTTCGAGGGCCCATACTTGGCCGTGGGGGTGGGGGTTGCTGCAGCCCATTTCAGCGCCTTTATTTTCAAAAATTTGAATATAGTTGATTCTGTTGTTTTCTGGGGGAGAGTGGATTGGTGGGGATAGGTTGATATAGACGGAGAGCCATGTTTTTACTATGTCGATAATTTGAGGTTTTGATAAATCAGCAAAAGTAAGGCTATGGTCAGGAGAATAGCATATAACTTGGCAGTGGCCTCTGACAGATTTGATCTTGAACAAATCGAGCGAATTCTCAGCTATAAAAATAAAAAAAAGTTAAAGCAGGGTATTAGTGTAAGTGAGGTATTTGTGGAGATATGAGTAAATCATAAGAAGGATGGGGGGAAGTTGGGGTATAAAATACATTTTTCAGAAACTAGATCAAAAAGATCGTCAGGAGTGTTTGAGGGCTGTTCGTCCAAGACGGCGGGGAAATCGTTATCGAATACAAAAGCGGAATCGTAGTTAGGGTTTTGGGAGCCGTTGACTCTTTTGTTTCCGGGGCATAAATAGCAAGAAGGGTCGTGTGAGAGCTTTTTAGAGTTGCTGTCGTTAGCTGAAGAAGTTTGACCTAGCCAGGGTCTCTTAGCTCTGTGAGGAGATACTAGTACCCAAGAGTTGGATAGTATATTAAATCTTTTGTGAGGGTGATCGCTTACGTTGAAACTCATTGTAGTAAGGGAAGAGGTGGATAAAGTTAAAGAGGGGTTTGATAATAGTCGATAGTTTTGATCAAATATAAATAGGGACATAATTTAGAGAATTTTAAATTTTAGCAAACATTATTATAATTTGTGTTTGGATAAAATATTTAAATCAAAGAAACTAATCTTAAAATTCTTATTTGAAGCCAAGAATTTACTAGCCAACGAATTTTAGAGGTATAAAACTTAAATAAGAAAGTGAGCATTGGTTGGCTAAGTAGATTATGTTGATTAAATAAGAGTAGATTTAGTTTATTGAACGAAATAACAAAAAGAGGCTATTTAATCAAAAGCTGGAGATAAAAAACAAGGATAAAATCGAAGAGGTTTTTTATGGAGATAGAGTGAGCTTTATGAGGATACTTCTTTAGCTCTAGTTCTGATCATTGGGAGTTCGACCTAAATTTTTGGGAAAAGGAAAAGATAATTTTTAAGGAAAGTAGAAAAGAAAAAGAGCGAGAAATATGAAATAGATTTGGAAATAAGGAAAGCAGAGTGAAGCGAAAAGATACAGATTGGTAGATAAAGTAACAAGAATAGAGTGAAAGAGCGTATGTAGAGTAAAAAGATGAATAGAGTGAAGGGGTGTAGAAGAGTTTCAAGAGGGACATAATGTAGAGAGATAAAATAGTTGAAATGAAAATAGAATGATGAGGGAGGGAGTTGAGGGACTTACGAATTCGCTTGCTTTAGTTGGGGACCATTTTGAGCCTTTGATTTCCATTTGGTCGCGTCTTGAGGCTAGGATGGCGTGTTCTTCTTTGACGACGCGGCGGAGGGCGCGGGCAGAGATGTTGCTGTATTGCAAAAAGTTAATTCCAAGACTTCTCCAGGCAGGGTTCATTTTTTTTTTTAATTATTCAAGTTTGTCGATTTCAGATTCTGCGATATAAAAAAAAAGCGAAAACTTTAAGTATAAGGTTAAGGACCTATAAATTGTAACTATAAAAACAGATTTCTTTAATCTCGGCGGAATTTTTTTTTTTTTTTTACTGCTAAAACTGACGTTAATGTATATATTCTGGCTAGGCGCATCCATTGGCTGAATAAGATTTTTAATCTGCACGCTCATTTGCGGAGATAATGATTATCATTAGGAGTCTTCGATATTTATTTGCTAGATTAGAGCGGAATATACTTTCGAAATATTTATGTTAATTCTATTGGACAAAAATTCATGTATTTTAGCTTCCTATTTGCGGAGCCTATTGATAACTATTAAACTTGCCTTATAGAAAGTAACTTTACTAGGCAACATTTAATTAATGCAGTTATTAAGTATTCTACGAGTTCCATTCGCTGCACTCATTTATACTAATCTGATCAAGAATTGTCGAATGAGCGTATAGTAACTTGAGGCCGCTAAAATTATTGGGTGCTCAACTTGGTAAATTGCTCAACATTCAGGGTAAATAAGGGTAGCCAAGGATCAAATTTATTAGAGCGAATAATTGGACTAATTATATTAGACACCTGTATTGAAATAGCAATAGAAATAGAAAAAGCAAGATTAGTGTAAAAAACTAAATTACCAACTCGTTATTAATAAAAAAAATCTGATAAGCTTTATAGCTATTGATACGTTGGATTTCTTAACTAACGTTTTTTGCGATAAGATTTCTAGGCGCAAATAAACAGATTGTAGGCTCTGAACCTATGATGTGTTTTTTAGAATATGGGGTTGCAGTGTATGAAATTCCGCATTGCGCTTCGGCTGGATAAACTTTTATTCGAAAACTAAAATTTACTCGGCTTCAATTATGCTATTACCAATTGAAATATAAGTTTTAGCATTTTTAGCCTAAAGAAATTAACTTTTTCAAGGACGGTTGTCTTTTATTGAACTGCCAAAGCCAAACAACCAAGTGATAAACTGATAAATTAATTTTGAAAGATAATAAAATATTGGTTATTATTATCATTGCATCCAATAATCAATACTCTAAACTTGGATTATCCGATTATGTTTTATAAATAAGTTTATCTCTTGTATGTGCAGTAAACTATCTTTGATCTTCCAAATACAGCTAACAGCATTTAATTAAAAATACTTTAACTCCGAGTCCTTCTGAAATATTGGTTAATTGTATTATAGCAGCAAATGATAAAATACCTTTTAATTTAACAGCAAATAATAAGATTCACTCTTTTAAAGTATGCTGGGCGCGAAAGGATTAAGAGCGTTGACCCTGGAAAGAGATAAGTGCAAAAGGCAGACATTTGAGATAAGCGTATAGGATAAGCACCTACAGCGTTTGCGGTGGCGCCAATGAAATCCAAACCGCGAAAGAAAAAGGGTCAACTACTATACAGAATCTGACCAATTGGACTACTGAGCTTTCCTGCATGCATTATCCAATTCGGCTGCGCATAGACCAAATTATTAAAGCTTCTCGCCCACCAATAGGCGTATATAAAGAGAACCCAATACTAGGGTTCGACAATTGCCAAATGAGCTCCTAACTTCCATTGGAGCGCACTGACTGATAGCAACGGTAATTGGTGCAGGAATACCCTCTTAAATGCTTGATATATTTGCAGTAAAAAATATGAAGTATCGATCTGGACAGAAGTGTGGGCTCTAATTTATTCTGCATTCGACAAAATGTCTCTATTATACAGATAGTGTTGTGTTATCTTTATCGTTTATACAGCAATTACGGAATTACCTTCCTCTCTTTTATTCTTAATGGCGCTGAGCCTTAGCCTATTTGGTCTGAATGTATTTTATCTGCGCGTGTTTGGTAAGCTGTGGATCCAAACCCTCCTCTTCAGACCACTTGATTGTGTGACATTCATCCTTCCCTCTATTGGCTGTATTTGCCATTATCAATTACCATTTATTCACTTATTGGCTCTTCTCTAGACCCTTATGGTTTCTCTCCATCTGCAAATCAACAATTCCAGCGCTGATTATTGGCTGATTCTACCAAGGCCTTTAGTCATTTGACTTTATTGGCAGCTTTTCCTTTGAGAGAATAAGGGATAGACTCTTAAATTTTTTTTTTTCGGGCGATTCTGTAGTAATTATATGTCCCTGATTCGCAACTTCTAATTCTATTTTATGATAAGCACAATAATAATTATTCGCGATAATATATTAAACCAATAACGGCCAATTTATCAAATGTCCAGCAATATACCTGTGTGAACTAAACCAGTAGAGGTACAGCATGAATTCGGAATTAGGCCAGTAGACGGTCGCGCTGAACACTTACCAGGCGTTTCAGCCTCCAATTCAACTACAGCTCATAAATGAAAATTTTTTCTCGACGAATGCCTGAACTATTAGCCACCCCCAATAAATCAAGCTATTCACTCAGCAAAGTTTAGCTCAGCAAAAATAGAAAAAATTTTGTGCGCTTTGCATATATCTATACTCATTCTAACAATATAAGCTCTTTCTCTTTCAAAAAAACTAATATATTCCACTATATCAGTTTTTTAGTACTGTCTAACTTCTCTAAAAGGACTCTTGCTGCTTACTAGTTTGACTCCTCTCTTCTTTTGGTTCTCATCACCTCCCATCTATTCCCCACTACTTCTCCAAAAAAAAAACTATTAACTCTTCTTAATCCAACATGGCTGAGTACGCACCTACCCTTCCTTTCCTACTCTACTAGTTTTTCTATCTATACCCACAGTTTAACTAATTTATATTATTTAATTTATCTAGAGAACAATTTAAAGATATTTCCGTCGACGAAATCGAAGTAACTTTCTCTCTTTACCTCCTTCCCCTCCACATTTTATTTCTTTATGATTTATTTTAACCCTTTTTTTTTCCTCTTCTATTAGACCAACTGGGATGAAGTCGTTGATAGTTTTGATGCTATGAACCTTAAAGAATTGCTCCTCAGAGGTATCTACGCTTATGGGTATGTCAAATTTCATTTTCCTTCCCCCTCTTAATTATATCCTCTATAATTTTCTCTTCCGTTCTTTCCTTAGTTTTGAAAAGCCATCTACCATTCAACAACGTGCTATCACCCCTGTTTTGTTGAACCGTGATGTCATTGCCCAAGCCCAATCTGGTACCGGTAAGACTGCCACTTTCTCCATCAGTATCCTCCAACGTATCGACCAAGACTTGAATAAAACTCAAGCTCTCATCTTGGCCCCTACCCGTGAACTCGCCATCCAAATCCAACGCGTCGTTGTCGCCTTGGGTGATTTCTTGAAAATCAAAGTTCACACCTGTATCGGTGGTACCAACGTCCAAGAAGACATCCAAATCCTCCAAGACGGTGCACAAATCGTTGTCGGTACCCCTGGTCGTGTCTTCGATATGATCAACAGAAAAGCCTTGGACACCACCCACATCAAAATGTTCGTTCTTGACGAAGCTGATGAAATGTTGTCCAGAGGTTTCAAAGATCAAATCTACGACGTCTTCCAACTCCTCCCAAGCACCGTTCAAGTCGTTTTGTTGTCCGCCACCATGCCAACTGATGTCCTTGAAGTCACCACCAAATTCATGCGTGATCCTATCAGAATCTTGGTCAAACGCGATGAACTCACTCTTGAAGGTATCAAACAATTCTACGTTAACGTCCTCAAGGAAGAATACAAATTCGATACCCTTTGCGATCTCTATGAAACCATCACCGTCACCCAAGCTGTTATCTTCTGTAACACCAAGAGAAAGGTCGACTGGCTCACTGAAAGACTCCGTGAAAAAAATTTCACTGTCTCCGCTATGCACGGTGAGATGGAACAAGGTCAACGTGATTTGATCATGAGCGAGTTCAGAACTGGTTCTAGCCGTGTCTTGATCACCACTGATCTCCTTGCCCGTGGTATCGACGTCCAACAAGTCTCTCTAGTTATCAACTTTGACTTGCCAATCAACAGAGAAAACTACATCCACAGAATTGGTCGTGGTGGTCGTTTCGGTCGTAAGGGTGTTGCCATCAACTTCATCACCGACGAAGATACTCCTACAATCCGTGGTATCGAAAAGTTCTACAACACCGTTGTCGAAGAAATGCCCGAAAATATTGCCGAATTGATCTAAATTATTTTTGCTTGCAAAATACCCATCCTTTTCCCCCTTACCCATAAAATTCTACCAACACCTGTTCTTTTTTTTTGATGTTTATATATTTACAGTATACTTTTTATTATTAATAAAAAAAAATAACTATATTTCTTCACTTAGTTCTCGCCACCTTTTACTATAATATTACTCATCGTCTCACCAAAACCTATCTACTTGACTAGACCCCAAATCTGTTTAAAAAATTATTTATCATCCTTTCTTTCCACAATCATGATTATTCGCAAACCCGCCTCAAGTCAAATATTGCTTAAATCTTTGTGTTATTTAATTTTAACCCACAAACATTGGACGAAGATTTGTTATGATATTTGAAAAATATATTTCGATTTGTGGTGAGAAATTATACTCAACGAAAATTTGTATTTGCACCAGTTATTAAAAATTGGGTCATTAGTTATTTTAAGGATGTGATCAATTAAAGAAATCACCTTAGTATCTGCAATTGGTGGGCATTGGAGGAAAACACCTCAATATATTCATTGGCATTTATCATTTCCCGAAAAACGCAGCTATAGTTGGAAATGATGTTTACAACTACGTCGAATACCTCTGTGAAGCGCGGCAAGGGTGCCCAGCTTCGCCGATACTTTTTGATTTTTTCATCAACGATATATTCAAGGGCGTACGAAGTGTGAGCGTGCCTGGGCTCACCTCACGCATACCAGGACTACTGTTTGCCGACGATGCTGTGCTATTGGCCGAATCATCAGCCGATTTACAAGCCGCACTGAACACCATTACCGAATGATCGGACACTTGGGAAATGGCCGTGAATGCCTTCAAGTGCGGGATAATGACTATGAGCGGTGAGTTGAATACTGGTATGACTCTGCAGGGCCAAAAAGTCGACTCCACTGACCAGTACACCTACTTGGGTTATATTATGAATAGCAAGTGGGATGTATCTAGGACGATCAAGAACAAGGTCAGGAAGGCTGTATACGCTGCCTACATCTATCCGAGACGGTCTGATGTGCTGACAGCACTAAAAATAAAGTTCATCAAGTCAATGCTGATGCCGATTGGATGTTACGGTGGGGAGACATTTGGCATGAGCGAAGCCAGGTGCAAACCCATACAGTCAGAAATAGACAAGGCAATCCGAATGGTTTTCAATGTCGGAAAATCAGCGGCCATGGAGCGCATCAGAGACGAACTGGGCATAACCTCACTGTTCATGCGCACCAGCACAGCCCGTGAGCGTGCATACCATAAGTGGCTGACCTCATCAAGGCACCGATGAAAACTCGGATGGCCACCTGGGTGACCGGGAGCGCCCGGTGGATCAAAAAATTTTGCTCCCAAGATCCAAACGGTCAGACTATCATCACGATAGTCGACCGGAAACGACGGAATAATCGGTCTGTCATCCACCGATGGACGGTGGATCGGAAAATCGGCAAAAAAGGCAACTGGGTTGACCTTCAAGCAATGTATCCGGACCTGAAACTGGGCCTTCAGGACATTATAAAAAATGCGTATGGGCTCATTCCAAACATCCCAGCGCCTGTCGAACATGAAAATTGTCGACAAAAAATTCAAAAAATTTTGCCCCTGCTGCAACTTGTGTGTGCCTGAGACGGTCGATCATATACTTTTGAGCTGCAGCTGGTGGCTAAATCACCGATCATCGACGATCCGACGGTTCATACCGACGCCGATTAGTTTTGACGATAATATTTTACTTTTAAATTTCAACGAAGCTCGTTGTGGCTAGTTGGAAACCTCATTGGGGGGGAGTCTAAAAAATCTTTAAACCAGCTTCGAGCTGGCATAGCCGATCAAAATTTTGAGCTGGAAACAGCACAATTTTTGAATGGCATCCGCATGCCCATAACACTTTTACTTCAGAGAATAAGTGATTCACCAGCCCCTTTGAGCCAATTCCCAGTGGGTATGGAGCTGCTAGAGCGGCGAAGGGGGGTTTATTCAAATATTTTTTTTATTTTTAATAATTTAAATAATTTTCAAATATTGAATATTTATGAAACTTTTAAATAATAACGATAACATACGCTTTAATAGAATAAAAGCTTTCTTAATATTTTTTTTTAACATAAATACATACTGTATTAAATTTTTTATCTCTTGAAAGTATTTGCGTTGAAGCTATCTTGAGCTTTCACAGTTAAAAAGAAAATAGTGGGAAATGCTTATAAAATAAAAATTGCGATATATATTATATTATTAATAGATTGAAATATTACCTCAGAATCCTAGTGGTGAATACCTAAACAGATAATAAAATGAACTAAATATTCATCGCTCCTCACCAAAAAAATTCTAGAACTTCAAATATTTCAATAAAAACAAAAAACAATAAAATAAAAAGGATTTTTTCGATTCAAATGTTACATAGAGTAGTAAATGAAAATAAATAAACTTGACAAAAAATAAAAAAATTTTCGAGATCAACCGAATATAATACCGCATAAAGAGAAAATAAGAGCTTTCGAATTTATTTAATAATATTCAATTACAGCCTGGAGGCACATTAAACTTTTAATAAGTCATTTTCCTTTATACAGCTTGTGTGTTATTTAATTAGATAAACTCTATAAATTGCAAACTATTTTTAAATAAAATTGAATATTTAGATCAATTACTTAGCTTTTTTTGAGTCAAAAAAAAAAATTTGAAAACTATAAAAAAAGCTAATTAAAAAATTTTCAGCAAGTTGATGATTTTTATTGACTCTAAATAAGCCTTAAAGCAGTCATAATGTAAGAAATGTGCTGTTTTTGAACCGAAATTCTCCAAATTTTATAAGCTATGCTAAGAATAAAAAATCTCGATTCTTAAGAAAAACTAAAAAAAATTTTTTTGATAGCTTTTTTCACATCCAAATCCAAATCATAAATTAATTAATTATTCAAAATATTTTTCATGCTTTTAGAAAAAAATCTACGCGAGTAACCAATATAACTAAAGCGGAATATCACTATTTACCACTTTAATCAAATTGATATCAAAATTGGTTGAAATTTACTTTACAAAAATTTACTAAAAGTATATAATTTATGTAAGGAAAAATTCGATTCTTGATTACTTCGAAAAGTGTGCTTTATATAGATTTTTGCTTTATACAAGATAGTTTAATTTTGAATGATAAATAATAATCCAAATTTTATAGATAAAATTTATTTTTAAAAATCAAATATTTGAGTGTAATAATTTTGATAGATAAAGGCTATTACTAAAAAAATTTATGAGTATAAAAATATTGAACTAAATAAAAATATCGTTTAATCACAAAGCTTCAACTAAAAAATATGTATTCAGACGCTGGAAATAAGTATCTTAGATTCATTTAACATAAATAAATGATATAATCAAAGCTATGAATAGTGAATATTTACCCTGAATAGAACAGTACTTATCCGTTTTTTTTTTTGCTAAAGAATCAATAATTCTCATAATTACACTCTTATTTTTCCTGAATATGATTCTAAACTTTAAAAATTCTTTATACGCTCAATAAAAAGTGATAATAATAGCAAAAAAAAAGTGAAAAAAATGAAACGTAGTCACAAAATTCAGGAATATAAAAAATATATATTAAAAAATCATAAAATGACAATTTAACCTGTACATAAATTCAAGTATCTTTTTATAATTTTTAATAGAAAAAAATAATATCAAATCCATAAAAAAGTCTCGAGAACTCTTTTAAAACGCTATTTTAAAAATATCAATCATACACCTAAAATATGTGTAAATAATCTACACTAAATTGCTACGGATGAGAGCTTTTTTGATTTTCAGAGCGTATATGTTGACTAAAAAAATAAAAATTTAACTATAAAAAAATATTTTCATATTATAAATCAAAAAAACTGTAGTTATGATCTTATGATAGAATCTTAGTCTCATTTAAAAAAAGTTAAAAGACTAAGGAACACATGAAAGGAGTTGGCTCAAGTAGAATATTTCTAGAAAAATGATTACAGAACATATTAAATTTTCTTTGAAACTCTATAATTACACATTTATGATGGTTATTTTAAATCGCTAAAGCGATTTAATATAAAAATCAAAACTGAAATAAAAAAAAAACACACATAGAAAATCTTTGGAAATTAAAAATAATAATTAAAGAAACTGGAATCTATCACACTTATGATAAAACCGCTTACAAATTTTCTGGATGTAATAAGTATTCAAGGTACCTTTATTACGAAAAGAATCAAAATTTTACCAAATTCCTCGATCCAATAATATATGTTTACAGAAATCATATTGCAAAAAGGTAGTATATTGAGGCTTTAAAATAATATAATAATAATAATTTTTTATTGAAATATAAATTTATGGTTTTTACTGTCAAATATTTTCAAAAAAAACTCGATTAAAAAGATTATGAAAAATTTAAAATATTTTTATAAAATCTAATATTTGGGATTAGTTTAATTGAACAAAATTTAAAGATTTAACATGATTCAGAAGAATGATATACATATATGAGTACAGAAAATATTATAAATAGTAATTTAGCATCATGATTTTAATTTGGATGTATTTCCTACATAATAATGAATTTAAATTTAGCTAAGATACCTCAATGAAAATTTGATACATATTAAATATTATCAAGATTTTTTAAGCTCAATTATGACCCAATTAAATAAAATATTCTTGTAAGAAATATATCATATAGTAAAAATATATTTGCTTCAAAAGAAAATTTCGATAAATTTTTACGGGATATTGGAAACTGCTGTATGAGAATTCGAGTTAATCGAGGCGCCGCGCTATAAAACATAAAATCAAAAAAATCGGGAAAAAACTAAAATAACTGGAAGGAATATTTTTTACTACAACCAATTTAATACTCTTTGTAATGAAAATTTTTTTATTTATCTGAAAATGAAAAATCAATGCTAAATTGCTTAAAAGACATCTATTATTTCATTCATGAAATCAGGCAATCCGAAAATAAATTATCTCAAACGGTAAATTAAATTAAAAATTCTGAAACTGTTGCAAAAAGTAATCATCCAGATGAAATTAAATTATAATTGTATACATTTAATATTTTCAAATTTCATAAAAAATAAAGTGAAAAAATATTGAAATTAATTTGAGAAATTTTCGAACAATTAAATATTCAAAAAAAGATTTTTTAGTGGTATAAAAGTCTTTTTATTTTACTGGAAAATCCTATTTTCATTTCCCAAGATGAAATAAAAATAGGCGTGGGTTTATAAAGAGAAAAATCGGTGTTCGTATTTTATTAAAAAGAAAATGAGAAATATAATTGAAAAAAATTAAAATATTCACTAAATGCCTTTTTTTCCACGCTTTTTTATAATAAAAAAATTTTCAACTGCATATTTTAATCTTTCCAGTACTAGTATTAGTTTCATTAACAAATGCACTTAATTATAATACAAAATACAACTAAAAATATTAATTAAACTCTTCTTTTGTATTTTTTGAAAGAAACCTGTACCTTTTAGGGACACTCTTTGTACAAATAAATTTCTATTTTCAACCATTTTATAAAGAAATTTATCGAGTATCCTTTCTAAAAAGAATATAGAATGAAGTGTAAATATTAGAAATTTCGATCCAATAGTTTTCAAGGTTTAATTACAAAATCCAAGGTACTTGTGAAACTAAAAGGCATTTTGTTTCTCTCAAGAATTTCTCCAAGACGCGTGGGAAAGTTTTCTGGTCAAAATTAAATGCGTCCTTAGAAAAAAGTGGAAAAATCGAGAATGACTACGTAAGATCCAATAAAATATAGTTAAATATACGCACCTTTAATTTATTAAATGCTTCTTTATACTAGTTTACTTATTTATTTTTATCATTGCTTTTATTATTACTGTTTTATCTTTATAATTTTCACTTTGAATTTGGAAACTAGAAGTAAAGATATAATTTAAAGATATATTCTTAGCCTATCTTTTTCTCTGTATAATTGAATATAATTCCAATCCAAATAAAATGTAGAGTTATATTGGTTACAAAAAAAAAACAATAAATTATCAAAAACAAATATCAATAGACAAACAATGATATTAAGTAAGTGGATTGTGTACCTAAATAATCTAAATAATCTATTACTAAAAACCAATACAGTCTGAGACAATAGACAGAAAACCGATAGGTCTTATTAATATTTTTTTACTACAATTATTATGAACTATTTTATTGTGTTGGTGTTTTTTTTTCATGTGTTTTAAAAATAGTATATTAGTTTTATAATACAGTTCCTATAAATTACAATTTGTACCAGTTGTATAATAGTATACAATAAAAATACTATTTTATAATATGCCTTCAAAATATTAGAAATTATTGATACCTATTATATTATTAGCTTTATTACTTAAATATTTCGATTAATCAGACTAATAAATGCAAAAAGCTATGTGAAATGAACGCAATTTTGTACTTTAATTGAAATAATTCAAGTTGAAATAAATAATTAGCAAATGAAAAATATCAATCAAAAAATTTAAGAAATTGAAATTAAATTTTGCTCGTGAATTTACAGCTTGATTTACAAATTTATAAATATTGTTAAATTTTTATTTTTACATAGCCCTTTCCTGGTAAAATTCAATAAAAGACTGAATTTATTGATTCGCTATTAACTTATAAGAAATTTAGTTATTTGCTTTAACTATTCATTAATTTAATAGCTTCAAAGACCCAGAAATTAATTTATTTTAGCTTAATTGAGCAATGTTGGGTAGCTTGGTAAATCAAAAGATGATTACAGCCCGGGAAAGTGTTAAAAAGTCGAGCTAATTAATATTGATAACAAAATTTATTGATTAGTAGTATATTAAATTATCACTATACATAAGTTTTATTCAATTTATAAAATGCTATTTAACTCTTTCCCGTCGAAAGTCTTTTAAAAAAGTTAATTTAGTAATATATTTATTATTTAAAAGCAAATTAACTATTTGCAGTATCTGTTACCTTGAACCAATGCCCTGTGAGTATGAAGCTGTTAGATCGGCTGAGGAGAGTTGGTTGAGAAATTATTTTTGTAATATTTTTTTAACTTTTTTAATATTTTTTGAAGATTTTTATAATACTTTTAAATTATGTTTAATAAACTCTGAGAAAAAAAAAGATGCTATTACTCCTACATATATGAATAAATTATTGGGTCCCGAAATTATATTATTTTTATTAATATAATTTGCTAGATTTGGCAGATCAATAAAAGTCTACTGCCAGTGAAAGAAATATAATTCTTTTAAACACAAGTCAACCCAATAAAATAATTCATAAAAATTGATGCGAAAAACATCTTGGATTTAGTGAAAAAAGACTTGAAATTCACGTCAATTTCAATAATAAATCTTGGGAAATGAATACAAATTTTCTAATCAAGAAAAATATCTTTGAATTAATAAAGGGTCTTGGGAATTAATAAAATGTCTTGCGTTTAATAGTTAGTCATAAATATATGATAATAAATAAAGCCAAAAGGATATTGGTAAACTGTTATATATATATCTAAATAATCAGAATTGTGTTAATATATTCAGATATTATTTTTATATTGGCGATATCAATATAAATTAATTTAGCATTTTCGGTCGTTGATAAAGTTCGGATCATATTAATTCTAGATATTATACATATATTTAATTTCACAGGTTGAAAAATTAAAATAATATTATATAAACATCATTTATCCTGCGAGAATTTCTTGTATTAATTGTAGTGATATAAATAGGAAAAATTTAACTAGAAAATTAAAAAAATTAACATTTAACATTTAAAAAATGAGTTATAAAGTACTTAATTCTTTAATAATATTAGAATAAAAATTTTATTTCCATATTCTAATGTTCAATATCAGGATTTTTCTATAAGAACTATATACAGCCAGCGTAGTTAATTGTATATAGAATACATTTCCAAGTTAAACCATAATGTCTAAATAAACCATACCTAGTATTTAATTTTATAATTTGAAATTAAATATAAACCTTTTTTGTGATATAACCGAATTTATAATTCAAGTTATATCCTCATTTTAATTTACATAGCGGAATAAAGTTAATAAAATAAAAAAAAAAGTAGAAAATAAACAAGTATACAATATATTACTTTTAAAATAATTTTTATTTACAAGTTGAATGAGTATAAGAAACTGTAATTAAATTAAAAAAAATTCGAATTAGTACTGGATTAATCCTTTATATAATAGTAGATGTGTTTACTGTGTGTATTGTTAAAAATGCCATTATTTTCTAATTATCAACAAAAATTAATATCTTTAGAGAATCTTTTTTGATTTTTTTCCACCCAATTTTGAAAGCTAAATGTATCATGTTTTATATTTTACCAGTTAAATAAACTCAAATGATGGAAAATTATCACATAACTTGTTAATTCAACTAATGTATGGTGAATTTTTTAATTTTCATAACAGCTATAAAAGAAAAGGCAAATATTTTTAAAGTGAAGAGCTTTTTCTCTCAGATAATCAAGTAAAAACTAGCTATATCTAAAGTAAAAATCACACAATTTTAACTTGAATAGACAAGTGATTTCTCAGATTTAGATTGAAATAATTCTTATTTTTTTTATTAGTTAAGAGCTGGTATTTTGAATGTATTTATTTTAAACTAAAAATATATATCCTAGTAGTATAAAAGTATTAAAATAGTAACAAAAACAAGTAAAAGGGTATTCAAGTATGCCTTGTAAAAAAGCTGGTAATGATAATTATTAATCTTTTAAATTTACAGGTTTTAAACTAATAAATATGAATAGCGCTAATATTGGATTATTATTTGTCATATGAACACACAAATATTTGAATAAGGGCAAACCATATAACAGTTTTCTGTATCGATAAAAGCGGCAACATGAATGAAGTATAGAGTATATAATATGTTAAAAAATTAATCCTTTTGCTGATTTTTTTAATTAATCCAACTTTTAATATAATTGTTTTTGGATGTTAAAGTTCAGTCCCATAATTTTTTGAAGTAATTAAAGAATGATTTTGCAAAGTATAAGTTTAGATTAAAGTTTGGGCAGCACCATTGATTATAACTATAAACCATGTTTCTAAACTGCCAATATAAATTATCTTGAATATAGATTTTTTTTTAATATGTCACAAAATATGATATATAAATAGGATGAAATTACTTTAAACTAAATCGCATAAAAATCTTTAAACATAAGAGATTAATAGCTTTAGTAGTAAAATTAAGAAAAGTAAAATGAAATTTATTTCAATTTTTAGTGTACTAGGAATTTTTAGATTTTTTTTGACAATCTGTAACAATGAGGTCAATATAGGTCCAGTCTCTCTTATTGGGTTTAAAGCTATAGATAGTATGGATATTAACGCAAAATACCCAAAAAGAATTAATTCTGAGGTAAGCCTTGGTATAAGAAAGATAGTATCGACAGTATCCAAAAGAGAGGAGCCCATAAAGGAAAATAATATAATCAGAAGAAATGAGATAAAATTGAACTTGGAGAATATAAACTATCAAGTTGAACTTAGTCAAAGGATGCTAGACAGAGTAGCTTTAAAATTTTCTGACTTTAATGCGAAAATAAAAAAAAAAGAATCAGGAATTTATAGTAGGTCTGAATGTAGTGAGTTTTGGGACGAGACGAGACGAGTTTATGCAGATTTGGCGTTGGAATTAAATTCAATAAGGAGACAAAAGCTTGTACTTGAAAGTATTGAACCAGAAAATTCTGATATTAGAAATGAGTCAGGATTAGTAGGGAAAGTGGACAAATGTTTGAAAGCGCTAGAATTCGCATACAAGATAACATCATCACTTGTTGAAATTTTCGAATATTACAAATATATTATGGATGGGGATAAATGCACTATCGGTATAGCTGGTATTTTGACTCAAGTAAAGCATTACCTTTCTTTAGACCATGTTAAAAATCATTCAAATACTGGATGAGTATAAACGACAGTGAAAATGATAAAATAACGAGGTTTATAAATCTTGAAAAAGCGGGTTTAATAATTAATAAGGTTGCAAAAATATACATCATCTAAGCAATTATTTAAGTTTTTTTTTTTTTTTTTGATACTATACATACTTTATAAGCTATTTATATTTTTGCGTCAAAATAAAAAAAAAAATTGATAAGAATTTAAACTAAGTGTAAATTTTATTATTTGTGATTATAAGTTATACACGACTTGATACAACAGGTGCGTCTTGTATACGTGTAATGGGTATGGTGATCTTGGTGTTTGAAATGTATGATTTGGTTTTAATTCGTTAAAAGGTTGGTTTGACAGGAATTAGGTGTACTACTCGATCACTATGGGAGCTGTGACCTAGCTGAGTATCTAGATTGCCAAATTATAAAAACGCTTTTGATATTGAGTTTATTAATAGTATTGAGGCTAGGCTCTAATCGATTTTAAGGATATAATTTTCAGGCTTAGAAAGCCGAATAATATAGGCCATTTATAGATGCTAAATTGCGGGATTTTGGGGTAAAATGTCACAGTTTTTCGAACAGAGTCTGGAAATTAACTAGAGACATACATTTTATTTGGTGAGATGTTTTATTAGGATATTCGGGATAGATTATTGTTGGAGCGTAACTTGCGTAGCTATCTTGGCCAAGGTCAATTTGAAATGACCGCCGAGCCACTAATAAGAGGGGTTTAAATTTGCTGAACCACTAATAAGAAGGGAATAAATATGTTGAGCCATTTATAAGAAGGATTAAAAGGCTGTTGAGCCACTATAGTGCTGAGCTATAAGGAATTGGCGACATTTTGGACAGACTAATTATCTGGGAGATCTTATTGGTCTGTGCTTAGCATGTCATAGAGATTCACTAAACTGGCTATCGTTTTTTTGTGTCACTAAACAAAATAAGCTACAATATCGGCAAGTAGAAGGATTATGCTAAAATATCAATTTATAAACGTAAAAGGTTTCCCTGATAAAAAAAAAAGCTTATAGATTTACAAATTATCAAACTAGCAAGTTTGTATTAGGAATGAATTCCAGTAATTTGATTTAGCAGCATTTAAAGAATTGGCGAGCGGGTGTCAAATAGCGCTATGAGCTGCTTGATTTGATGTCTGGAACAAAGCATTAGCTGAGTGCGAGTGTTATTATTAATAAACGTGTTAATGATGGTGTTTGTGAATTAATGGATTGGGTAGGTGATACTGGTATTCTAGGGGATGTCGATTATTGAGCAGCAAACAATCAAAGTCAAGTGATGCGGGGACAGAAATACTTGAAAAAGTCGTCAGCGGCTGCGACAGCTATCGATGACTTGCGGAGGTCATGCCTGTATGCACAGATTTTCATGAGCGGTACAAGAATCCAGAGCGTACATTTAACAGGTACTTTACTATGATTTTTATACAGTAGAATAAGATAGTGTCTATGGACCTGTTTTGGTATGCTGTTGAGCGGCTGTCTCCCTCCTCATCCTTCCTTATCTACAAGACCATACTTTTTTGGTCAACGGGCTACCCAGCATACTTTTCAAGATAATAATGCGTCTGCAAAAGAGCGTTTGTTCCTGTTCAACACCACGCCTGTATTTTCGTATATTTGGTTAATTTACACGTTAATTAATTTATCTCTTCAAGCTATTGGCTACTAATATACCATTTTATTTATTTTGGGGGTGATTAATTATAACCCGGTCGAATTCAGTTTACATTAAATGGCGCCACAGCCCTTAAGTATGATTTGCAGACCGCGGAATGATAATTAAAGAGAGCCAATGGGAAGAGTCTGATTGCTTTGATAGCGAGTATGCTGCTAAGAATAAGTGCAAAAAGATCAAAATAGAATTCCATTAAAAAAAAAAAAAAGAATAAAGATAAAGGGGAACATTCATTCCCTAATAAGCGAAAATCGTAATACACTAGCTGATAAGCGTTCCGAAATCCATAAACTTATGCTCAATACCTTGAGCCTTTTCAATATAATATTGGGCGAATGGGGTGTCTTAAAGGCCAGATCAGGATTATCGATGAGAATCTTAAGCGCATCCATCGCCTATAGCCCTTAAAGCATTATATAAAACAAATGCTAATCCGTCACTTCGCTCAAGTGTAGTTAGCTGTAAGCGGAGAGGTTTTGATTGTTTAGGGTTAGGACTATAAATATACTCGCTTCCACGCCAAAATATACACTATATATATTAATTAACGCTGATTTACTTCTACTCGCCATATTTCCATATACTGCGCTATATTAAGTACTCCACATATATAGTCTCGTTATTTCCTTTATCTTATCTACTTTCATACCAAGCTCTAATTTCTCCATATAATCTTTTGTACTTTACCAACTTAAGAATAAAAATGCCTCTGAGTAGTCGAACAAACGCTTTAATAGGCTCATACAGCAAGCCAAAGCCTGTCGTTGAGTACCCCAAACGTGCTGACGGAAAATTCATCTACCCCTCCGAAATCTATGGTGAAAATGTCTTCTCCCTCAAGATGATGGCTAAAAGCCTACCTAAACCCATCTTCTCCGCCTTCTTGAAACAAAGAAGAGGTAGACAAGTTTTAGACAAAACTACCGCTGATGCCATAGCCCATGCTGTTCGCGTCTGGGCCATGGATCGCGGTACCACCCATTTCACCCACTGGTTCCAGCCCCAAACTGGTTCAACTGCCGAAAAGCACGACGCCTTTTTGACCCTTGTAGGCCTATCAATGCCAAGTGGTGAAGAAGCTGTTGCAATCGACGCCTTCTCTGGCAGTCAACTTTTGCAATCTGAACCTGATGCCTCCAGCTTCCCTTCTGGTGGTATGCGTTCCACCTTCGAAGCCCGTGGTTACACCATCTGGGATACCTCTAGCCCAATGTTCCTACAAAAGGGCCCTCACGGCACAAAAACTTTATACATCCCTTCATGCTTCATTTCTTACAACGGTGAAGCTTTGGACGAAAAAACTATCCTATTAAGATCCACTGAAGCTATTGCTAAAGTCACCCAAGAACTCCTATCTGTTCTTGAACCTGAAAACCACGTAAACCACGTCGTAAGCACTTTAGGTGTCGAACAAGAATTCTTTGTTGTAGACCGCTCCCTCTACACCTTAAGACCTGATCTTAAAATTGCTGGTAGATCCCTTATCGGAAACTTGCCCCCAAGACATCAACAGCTTGAAGACCATTACTTTGGTAGAATCCCATCTCGCGTTGTTGAAATGTTGAGCGAGTTTGAGCTTGAAGCCATCCGTGTAGGTATCCCAATCAAGACTAGACACAACGAAGTAGGCCCTGGTCAATTCGAAATTGCCCCTTCATTCGAAGAAGCATCAATCGCCATTGACCATAATCTAGTAACTATGGAACTTCTCCATAAAGTTGCCCATCGCCACGGCCTCCGTGTATTGTTCCACGAAAAACCATTCAAGGGAGTTAACGGCTCTGGAAAACATTGCAACTGGTCTCTCTCCACAGATAGAGGTGAAAACCTCTTGGACCCTACTGTTAGACCAGAAAATAACTACAGATTCTTGATCGTCCTCTTGTGTATCTTGAGAGGTGTTTATGAAAATGGCCCATTGTTGAGAGCCTCAATCGCCTGTTTGGCAAACGAACATCGCCTCGGCGCCCACGAAGCTCCCCCAGGCATCATCTCAGTCTTTTTAGGCAGTCAATTGGACGAAGTTTTGGAGTCTATTGAAGAAAACCGCCCATTAAAGAATTTCTCTGTTCCTCAATTCCAATCCATCAAAGTTGGTGGTACAAAGCTTGACTTGAAGGTTGCCCAATTACCTGTAATTGCCCGTGATTTGACTGATAGAAACAGAACTTCTCCATTCGCTTTCACTGGTAACAAGTTTGAATTCAGAGCCCTCGGATCCAAGAGCTCCCCATCGTTCTCCGTCGTCGTTATTAACTGTATTGTTGCTGACGCTATGATTAAAATGACCAAAGATTTAAGAAATGCCATGGGTGATAAACAAAGACTCACTGTAGACGATAAACTCAAAGTTATCCGCGAGTGGATCACTTATACTAAGCCAATCAGATTCGAGGGAAACAACTATAGACAAGAATGGGTTGATGAAGCTACTAGGAGAGGACTCCCAAATGTTTCAAAGTCTCCTGAAGCTTTCGCATTCCTTATGCAAGAAAAACACAAACAAGTACTAACTTCATCCGTCAATGTTTTCCAACCTGAAGAGCTAGAAGCCAGATTCAACATCTTGCACGAAAGATATGTTAAAGACCTTATCATTGAAGGTAACACAATCAAATTAATGGTCCTTCAAAAGATCTTACCAGCTGCTTTCGCTTACCGCAAGAGTATTGCTGAATCTGCCTCATCTATTGGTTCTCTCGGATGCGATAACAAACCAGAATTGCAAGTTTTGAACAATCTATCCCAGTCCGTTTCTGACCTCCACAAGAATACATTGGAACTCGAGAGAAATTTGGAAATTATTGAAGCTGAACATCCTCATGATACTGAAGAAAACGCCAAATTATCAGTTAAAGCCCGCGAGCTAATTTTCACATCTATAGAAAAGGTTAGAGAAAACTGTGACTTCCTCGAAAACCAAATTCCTGACTCTTTGTGGCCATTCCCAAAATACACTGAATTGCTATTGACCTTATAAATTTTCTATCTTTTGAATATTCGTATCTTTTAACATCTTAATTTACTACCATTTTTTGTCCAACTAATTAGTTTTTAATTTCTTTTTATCATATAAATACTACTTACAAAAACTTTAATTTCACAACTCCATTTCCATCTACTTTCCCCTCTTTAATCAGTTTGCCTTAATTTTTTGTAACTTTCTGTAACTTTTATATTTATCAAGAAAGTGTTTTTTTTCCCTTTATTTTGGTCACAAATTTTAAATAACTTGACAATTCTAAAGACGTTCAACAATTCAGTTTAAAATTTTGTACCGAAAGTATTTCGCCAATATATCAATAAATGAATGTCAATTAACAAAATTTCTTTTATGAAAACTATTTTTGCATTAACAAATACTAACTTTTAATAAATATGGCTCAGAAATAATTCAATAATCTAATAAAAACGTCAAATTTATTTTTTTTTAATTATTTTTAACTATTTCAATTTGCATGGTATACATTAATGATCGATCAATGATTTATACTATCTTGTATTTATTTATTTAAACGTATTAATTTTATGTCTTAACGACTTATTGGT
>LSSN01000085.1:0-16574 GCA_001970855.1 Smittium culicis
TAATGAGTTTCTGCCTTTCGATTTCTTGAAGTCTTAATTCCTTCTGCTTCTGTCTCTCGATTTCTTGGAGCCTTCGTATTTTAATTTGTTTCTGTCTTTCGATCTCTTGAAGCCTTAATTCATTTTGTCGCTTAATTTGTTTTTGCCTTTCGATTTCTTGAAGGCGTAACTCATTTTGAATCTTAATTTGCTTCTGTCTTTCAATTTCTTGAAGTCTCCTTTCTTCAGCCCGCTTCTGCCTTTCGATCTCTTGAAGTCGCAATTCATTTTGAATCTTAATTTGTTTTTGTCTCTCGATTTCTCGAAGCCTTCTCAACTCGATCTGCTTTTGTCTTTCTATTTGCTTCTGTCTTTCAATCTCTTGGAGTTTCTTTAGCTCAGCTTGTTTCTTTCTTTCTATCTCTTGTAGTCGTTTTAGTTCAATCTGCTTCTGTCTTTCGATCTCTTGTTGACGTAATTCATCTTGTCTCTTAATGAGTTTCTGTTTTTCAATTTCTTGAAGCTTTCTTAACTCAATCTGTTTCTGTCTCTCGATTTCTTGGAGTCTTCGTAGTTTTATTTGTTTCTGTCTTTCGATCTCTATAAGCCTTAATTCATTTTGTCGTTTAACTCTTTTTTGTCTATCGATTTCTTGAAGACGTAACTCATTTTGGATCTTAATTTGTCTTTGTCTTTCAATTTCTCGAATTCTCCTTGCTTCAACCTGCTTCTGTCTTTCAATCTCTTGAAGACGCAATTCATTTTGGATCCTAATTTGTTTTTGTCTTTCGATTTCTCGAAGCCTTCTCAACTCGATCCTCTTTTGTCTCTCGATTTGCTTCAGCCTTTCAATCTCTTGAAGTCTCCTTATTTCGATCATCTTCTTCCTTTCGATCTCACGAAGCCTTAATTCATTTTGTCTCCTAATGAGTTTCTGCCTTTCGATTTCTTGAAGTCTTAATTCCTTCTGCTTCTGTCTCTCGATTTCTTGGAGCCTTCGTATTTTAATTTGTTTCTGTCTTTCGATCTCTTGAAGCCTTAATTTATTCTGTCGCTTAATTTGTTTTTGCCTTTCGATTTCTTGGAGGCGTAACTCATTTTGAATCTTAATTTGCTTCTGTCTTTCAATTTCTTGAAGTCTCCTTTCTTCAGCCCGCTTCTGCCTTTCGATCTCTTGAAGTCGCAATTCATTTTGGATCTTAATTTGTTTTTGTCTTTCGATTTCTCGAAGCCTTCTTAACTCGATCTGCTTTTGTCTCTCGATTTGCTTCAGTCTTTCAATCTCTTGAAGTCTCTTGATTTCAATCTGCTTCTGCCTTTCGATCTCTTGTAGTCGTTTTAGTTCAATCTGCTTCTGTCTTTCGATCTCTTGTTGACGTAGCTCATCTTGTCTCTTTATGAGTTTCTGTTTTTCAATTTCTTGAAGCTTTCTTAACTCAATTTGTTTCTGTCTCTCGATTTCTTGGAGTCTTCGTAACTTAATCTGCTTCTGTCTTTCGATCTCTATAAGCCTTAATTCATTTTGTCGTTTAATTTGTTTTTGTCTCTCGATTTCTTGAAGGCGTAACTCGTTTTGGATCTTAATTTGATTTTGTCTTTCTATCTCTTGGCGTTTTATTAATCCAATCTGTTTCTGTCTTTCGATCTCTTGAAGACGCAATTCATTTTGGATCTTAATTTGTTTCTCTCTCTCGATTTCTCGAAGCCTTCTCAACTCGATCCTCTTTTGTCTTTCGATTTGATTTTGTCTTTCGATTAATCTAAGTCTTCTTAATTCAGATTGCTTCTTTCTTTCAATTTCTTGAAGCCTTAATTCGTTTTGTCTCATAATGAGTTTCTGTCTTTCGATTTCTTGAAGCTTCATAATTTTAATATGTTTTTTCCGTTCGATTTCTTTTCTATCGGCTATTTCATTTTTGTATGCATCAGAAGGTATTATATCAGCATTAGGTCTACCATTTATCGATTCTGGAATGGCTCCCATAGCAAGTTTATCACTATTATTTGATGAATTTATACTTGTACTTGTAGTGATTGAATTGTTGTTAGCTGATGAATTTATAGTTGCATTTGTTTTGGTTGTAAAACTATTATTTGGAAAGCTTGTGTCTTTATCTGGATTGATTGTAGCTGTTGTTGTGGAGCTATCATTAGGTCTAACTAAAGGTTTAATAATCCCTAATTTTATAATAGCTGGCCTCAATTCATTATACAATTTTAATTTCGATTCTGATTTCTCGTCTAAAGGCATTCCTTTCTTTTCAACATATCTTTCACTATATTGCTTTTCTAAAGCGTTTAAATCTTCTACTTTAGCAATTTCTAATTTTTTCAGAATTTCATTTACCGAAGATTTATCATTATTCGAGTTGATACTAGATAAACGCATATTGGCGCCCATTGTTTTTATATCATCAGAATTTGTTTTATTATCCATGTTTTCAACACTAGAAATTATGGTACTAGTTGGGCTGACAGACACATTAGAGTTCAATTCTTTTATGCTCGCGTATGGCTTAATTAGCCCCGTTTTTAATATTTCATTTCTGTATTTATTGTAATTTTTTAACAAATCTGCATCACTTTTTTTGATTCTTCGCCTTCTTCTTTTTACTGAGTATACCTCGGCGTACAGCTTTTCGATGTACTGCAATTCTTGAACATTTGTGACTTTCAATCTTTTTAATATGAATAACACTGTGTGTTTTGGTTTACTCCGATTTGAGCGTGATACCTCTCCATAATAATTTCCGCTTATTTTACCATTTTTTAATAGAGAACTTCTAATTAGCATATACTGGTCTAGCTTATTTTTCATTTCTGGAGAAATATTCATTGGAACATTTCTGATGTAAATATTCAAAAATAACTTTTCAAGGTTATTAATGTCTTTATCACTCGGGATACTTATGTTCTTTGAAACTATTTTTTCGGGATTCTCCCCTAGATATCCATTCTGGTAAAACGGGTGTTTAAATAAAAGTGGGTTGGAACCAGGCGATATCAAGACTACTTTATTCTTTTTTTTCGTAAACTCGTTTTCATCCGAATCCACATCATCGCCATTGCGGTCATCGCCATTGCTGTCATCGCTATTGCGGTCATCGCTTTTAAGGTCTATTAGATTGTTTGGAAGCTCTCTTAGTTTTCTTCTACGCCATTTTTTTAAACGCAAGTATCTTTTATACCTGCGCCAGCGCCTTCTATGCATGCGCCACATGCTTTTTTTATACTTGCGACGCTTATAGTAGGCTATCTCGTCGGCATCAAATTTGCTTGTGTCTTCAATAGAATTTTTTTCTTCATTATTAGCTAGTAATATTTCATCGTTATTAGTTGAAAGAATGGAATCGTTTTTATAGTTTATAAGATTGTCATTTTCGGAATTTAAAGATAATGCAGAAATACTTATAAGCGAAGCCAAATGAACAAAGGTGCCTATTTTATAAGGTATCTTCATTTTTTTATAAAGAAATATGTTTTTATTGCAACTATTTTTCTTTGTAAATACGTGAATGTATTTTTTGCATCTAATGGCTAATGCAGAATCTTTGTCACTTGCAATTTTGAATTATTATTTTTACTTCATTGATGCTTATGTGAGCTTTTATAAATTTTAAAAAATGTATTTAAACAAAATGAAATCAGATTGTTTACATTGTTAGTCAAAAATTAAATTCTAGTATTTCAAAATATTATTAATAATTAAATTTTTGTCTCATCCAGAAGAAATGTAATCAATTTTCTAAAATTAAAATAGCCTTATGTTCTATTATCTAAAGAATATTGATTTTATCACGATGTTATTAATTCAAAATATAGATATTTTAATATCTATAAAAAAGATTTTATATTTCTCCTCAGAATCCAGCATGTTTTATTTATTCTAGAGCCCACATGCATTTAGATATTTTTACTACTAGACAAACTTTTCATTTAATTATTCCACTGAACTCAATCTATAGAAATTTGGATAATTCTCCTCAATTTGCGAGACTCTTGGCAAATAGCGTAATTTGTTGGAACTTTAATTAAATTGGACCAAAAATCTTTAAATTTTCAACTTCATTGGATGAATGATAAAGTTTTTTAGTTATCTATTTAGGTGATTATTTAGGTGATTATTTAGGTGATTATTTAGGTGATTATTTAGGTGATTATTTAGGTGATTATTTACTCTTAGAGTACTTTTTGGCAAAAAAAGTTGCATCAATTAAAATTTTTATTATTTATTAAACTATAAATACATTCTACTTACAGTAAATAGCACTTTCAAAATGAAATGAAATATTTGAAAAGCCCAAATACCTTTCCAAGTCAAATAATGATGATACTCATAATTTTAAACTCTGGGGAAATAATTTTATTCTACAAAAAAGTACATATTCTTTCAGAATATTCTAAATATTGATTAATTATGTCTATTTAGACAGGTATGCGAGACTCTTAACAAAGAGGGCGATTTTTTGTAGAATAATATCATTGGACCAAATGTATTAAATAACAAAATTATAATAGGCTGAACTGGATTAGCTTGTAAATTTTTCTATTAATTTACTTTTTTTTAAAACTATAATTTACTAAAAAAAATTTATATTTTATTTTATTGAATAATAATTAAATATGAAATTTCATATATTGTAACCATTTGTACTTAAAAGCACGTCTCTTCGTAATTAATCTTCAATATAATATGTCTCGGATTTTATTGGAATATTTGGGATATTTTTAGGGGAAGCGGAACTTTTTTTTAAATGATTATATTTGCTTTAATTGGTGGTTAATGGTATTGTTTTAATCAAATAAACCATTCGACGATATCTTGTTTTAATATTTAATAAAAAAGTAATGCATCAAAGTACGAAAAATTTTATGGGGAAAGTTCCGCTCATAGAGATAATACCACATTGTGTAAAATTTTTCGATTTGTGGAGCATTTTCTAACTAAGATTCATAATCATCAGTTGTATTTTGATTTTTAAAATTATATTAGATAGTACTATTAAATATAATATAATAACTTGATAATTTATTTTTTCTGATTCACAATATCAAATAAAATTACAAGTAAAATATCTTCCAATATGTAGTATTTTTTAGTATTTTTGCGGAAAACGCTGAAAAATCGACTCTCAAAAGCTTAAATTCCTCAATTCTTTTTCTACTACGTCTGATTACTCTCAACGATAATGAATTCAAGTTCAGCCCTATTAATGATTAAAGTATCTAATAGAAATAAATTTTTTATCACTTTTTTTTTATAATATCTATTTATCCAATTAGTTGATCTTTGTCATATTATATATTTCTTTATCAAACTAATGAAAAAAATGTGAGTAAAAAAATTATTAAAAGGTAATTTTTTAGCTATATTGACCAGAGTATAAAAAGAATAATATAACTAATAGTTATTAAATCTAATCGATCTTTTACTTATTGAAACCTAGATCACTAATAAGCTAACAAATTCTAGAATAAAATTTTATTGGAAAGCTCATAAAACAGTTTTATAATAATAATCAGTCTAGAATTGAATCCTTAAGCTTAAAATAAATCATTAAGGTGTTAAATCTCATATGAGATGTGTAATTTGAACGGATTAAAATAATACCGCATACAATCAATAAAGCCAAAAGTTTAGTATCATTTTAAACTATTAATAATAACTTGAAAGTTATTTAAATTTATTTAAATTATAATCTACAATTCTATGGAAATAATGGACATTCTTTATACATTTGATTAATAGTATATCTAGCCTCGAACTATCAGAGTAAAAAAATTTCAAGCAGTTAAGCTTAGTTTATTTGAATTTTGAAATATTATATGACTTAAATAAAAACCCTAGTAATTAGTTGATTTTTAATCAATAATAAACTAAAAAAAAACGAATTATAAAAAGACAACAATTTTTTTTATTAGAATATATTTAAATTTACATGTTTAGAAATAAGCCATAGTAAGGAATATACAAAGTCTGATCTGAAGTCACAGATTGGCCTGAGCTTGAAAATCGTAAAAAATAAATATAAAACTATACTATAATATACTATATTTTAATATGATCATAATTTTAATAATTAATATACGCTCTAATAAAATGATTAGCTCTGAATATATCATTTATGTCGATACCATTATGAATGTATATATTAAGTAGAAATTTTAATTAATAGAATAAGCTAGGAGAAATATATTTAGAATTTCACAAAATCCAGATAACGGTTGAATATATAGATCTAGAATTTATTGTAATTACTCGAGTATAAAAAATTAATTAGATAAAATTTAATGAAGCTTAAGTAATAAAATAGTTTTTTTATGTGAATTTAAATTTTTTTTCTTATTAAACTAGGGATTTAATATTATAGTTCTAAAATATTCGATGCAAAAAGTTAAATATGGATTATAGCAAGAAATCCTATAAAGAAAAAGAATATAACTTTTTTGGATTTAAAAATTGTACCATATGTACTTTAAAAATTGTATTTTTTTAAATAAGTTGATTTATATTAAATTAACTTAAATATTGATTTGAAATAACATAAATTTTCTATTTTTAAAAAATTAATGTAGGATGATAAAAATGCGAGCATTTTTGCACATTTTAACTAATTGCATCACAAATTTGAAATTATATGGTATTTATATTAAAATTTCATTTTTACTTACTCTTTTTTAATTATTATCAAAAAAATAGATATCAACTATTTTATAGCCATTAGAGAATATTTTTTATTCTAAAAATCTAGAAAACTGAAAAATTATTAACAATCTTTTTGACCCTATAATTTTTCATAGAAAAATTAATTGTTTTCTTATATACTATCTATGTTAATCTTGTATTATATTTTTTGTATACGTGAGCAAGTGGTATATTTCGGGTATTAATTTATAAATTGAAAAATATAAAATATTCTATGTAAAAAGATTTACATATGTTTTTCAGTCACTAATTGTATAACGCAAATCAACAATTCTATATAATTAAAATTTGGCTAAATGACACAAAAAGCAATCTGATAACATAAAAAAAGTTTACAAATAACATTTGAAGTGAATACAAAGATCATTAAAATAGCGATCAAAGAAAATATAGAGATAATAGAATAAAGGGGATATAACCATTTCCACAAGAAGAAATAGAGAAGCTATTAAAAAATAAGCATAAAAAAAAGTCAATATCGGAATATGTGAAAAAGACTTTGAAGAAATATCAAAAAAAAATTTTTTATAAATCAATTCTTAAAAGCTGTATATAATACGTATATCTTTTGCTTCTATGCACACGATATTTATATGAACTTTTTTTATACCAAAATTTAGATATTATAGATAATATTTCATTTTTCAAAAGATTTTAACTTTCTACTTTGCTTAATACTTTTTTTCATTTCATATATCAACAAAATTCTAATAAAATCTACTTAAAGGATAAAAAATAAAGTAAAACTAAAAAATTACATAATTTAATCCATTATAACCCAAAAATAACTAAAGATACTTTTTCTAGCTCTAAAATTCAAACATCTCGCGTGCCCCTTGCTATAAACTCAAAGCCGAAAATTTATATGAAGAAAGAACCAGCCGAAATCAACAACCTTCCACATATATAGTAAAGGAATAAATAATACTAATAAAAACGCTCACTCAGCCTGTTATATCAAATATAAACATTAGCTAAACTAATATAGCTGTATGATATCTCCAAAGATTATGAATAAGTCTTTAACTCTGATTCTAAATATTACTTGTTTAATTTTAAACGCTAATTCGAATACTTTTATTTAGAAATAGGTTTTTCGATTTCCATGATAAATTTAGATTTTTATAGGTTAAAAAGTTTTCTATTAGACCTTTTAAAGCATAATTATATTTTTTTTCTATTAATATTACTCTATATAGGTAGCCTTGATAAAATTTCATAGTAAGAGAATCTTAAAAAATGATAATGGCAGTTTTTCATTCAAATATCGAATACTAAATTTGGATAATTAGATATAGACCAATCTAAGAACCTGCTTGAAATATTTTTAAAATTTATATATAATTTTAATAGGCGATTTTTATTTCTATTATTTTATAGCATTCAAGATTAATTATACCTTATAGTTATGATTACATGTATAAATATACGGTACTAGAAAAAAAACCTCAGATCTTGATATTATCTCAATATTCATAAAAATAGAGTTGGGTGGTTTTATTAATTCAAATTTTAGAAAGTGGCTACTTTTTTTTTATTGAGCTAATATTTAAAAATAGTCCAAATGAATAAATACTATATGGCATATATAAATTTATGTTGTTTTAATTAACATTAGTGTATTAAACTAAGGGTCAATGTATACAAATAGGTGTAGATAGGAACAAATATATACAAATAGAAATTAATTGATTGTAGATAAATTAATATTAAAAAAAATGAATAAGTAGAAATACATAGTTTAAAAACTTTTTTTTTTAATTCCTAAATTTATATTAATTTTTAATATGTAGTTAGAAAAAATTTAGATGTACAAATTACACGCTAATTAAATTGATTTTTTTAAAAATACAAACCCAAAGTTTGAACGTGTGCATATATTTGTAGTTCGATTTTTTGAATTTATATACTTAATAATTTTTTATTTTCATTTCTTAGTTTTGAATTGTATCCATGATAAATTAATAAAAGCGGTTAGTGTAAAGTAATGCAAGAAAACATGCCAGATTTGGGTAAAAATTGTAGTGGGGAAACCGTGTGTACTATATTGAGAAATCAGATCTTTTTATTTAGATTTTACATTTTGATAAATTACTTAAAAACTTATTCACCTTATAAAGCCATCAATTCCATAAGAAAATTATAATATCGCTTTTAAAATTAAATAATAGTTTTTTTATTTATGTCTGAGACATAAATTTAAATAATTATTTTTCGCATACATAGATATATAATAGTAGCTAAATTTTAAATAATATAGTAGGCGGAATAAAAAAAATATTTATTTGATTAATTAATGGTTATCTATAGTTTAGAATTTAATTATAACAAAATATTTGAATTATATATAATAAAATATTTTAAAAAAATATGAACAATGACAGAAATATCCAATAAAAAGCATATTTATATACTTTGTAAAAAAGAAAGTATTTTTGCTATCAAAAAAGAATACAATAATGCATCTTATGTTTTGCGAATTAAAAGAAGATAAGGCAGAAAGTTTGAATTGCGGCTTAATTAAAATATTTACTCTGTTCAAATTTAACTCAGATTGACCTTTATGCATATATTATATATTTCGCGTATGTTTAATTATATTCTTTAGAATTATTTTTTATTAAATACCATCAATTAAAATTTATTCAATTATTATCTGTGCTATTGATGTTAAATCAAATATAATATTACATTTTGATTAAATAGCCCTTGGATATTTTTGATCTATAAACTTGGCTTTTAAATTTCTGAAAGGTGAAAAATTCATGAAAAAATATCACCACATAACTATGAGTTATTCGATTTGAATAATAATAATTTAATGACTGATTACTTTAAAATCTGTAAATAATAGATTTAAAACATTATTCACGCTTATTGGCGCCAAAGAATATAATTTCTTCCCTATTATTTGTTGTTTAAATGAAGCTTTCGTTTTTTTGATTAAAACATTTTTTAACAATAATTTATTAATGTATCTGATAGAAAATTACAAATACTTAATAAATCATATTATATTACGTCGTTTTAGGCGGGTTTAGATCAAAATTTCAATAATATAGGTATTAGTAAATTGATAAAATATTTTTATTGATTAAAAAATTTTTAATCCTCATAAATTACTCACGATATCAGTTCCTATTTTAAAATTCGGTTAGACAAAATAATAATAAGATTTACGAACAGTTGACATAAATTTAATTTTATACTATAAGAAATAAAACTAAGATAAAATTCAACACAAATGAACTACAATTTTATTTTTAGGATTTAAGATTTCAATTTCGCATAGTGTAATTCGAGAGCTTAAAAAAATTTTTATTAACTTTCCTTAATTGTATATTTCAAAATTTTTTGATATTATTTGTGACTAATATTTCTATAAACAATGATTAGTGCCATTTCTAGTTTAGAAAAATATTTTAGTTATGAAACCAATCATAAATATTAGAAAATAAATGCATTTTTTTAAAACATTAAACTACTTTTTCGTGAATTAATAAAATTATATTGATTTTTCTTAATTGAATAATCGTTTTAGTTTTGTGGTTTAAACTCTTTAGTATTTAGCTAATCTAATCATAAAATAGTTTACTAGATTAACCTGATATATTAATTATATACTTAATCAAAATTTTTTGAGAAATGTAGAAATTTTATATATTTTATTGCTTTTTTAAATTTATTATACGTATTGATGATTTTTATTAGAGCTAATAAAATTTTGATAAATGGTTATATGTTTTAAATAAGATTTCCAAATTTTATTATTTTATAAAAAACTAAAAAAAATTAACGTTATTCAGCTATTTTTTCCCAGCGAGAATGAAAAAATAACAAAATTTTTAATTAGAAAATTTCGTGAATAGATATCCAAAAATAGCATATTTTTAACAAATTTTGTATTTAGATACATGGATAAAAATTTCAGCACTTCAAAGAAATCTCGATTAAATAAAGCTATCATATTATTTTTCTCATAGTGTAAAATAATACCTTGATAGGTAAAAAAGTTTTTATTTACAAATAAATGCTTCACAATAAAAAAAATCTTAAAGAGTGTTACGTAAAATAAATTTACGATTTATTACCTTAATAAAATTATAAGAAATTATATTAACCAAAAAAATTTAGAATTAAAAATATAATGTCATATAATATATTTTTATATAGCTATATTCGTGAATTTTTTTATAAGTACGTCTCGTTTACCAAAGGATTTTAGGAGCTAAATATTTCTGAAGATAGATAATTATCCATTATCTCATACGCTTTTTAGATGAAAATAATATATACTATTATAAAGGATAAACTAAAATAGCTTCTTTAATATACATTAACGTATCATTAAAACAAATTTGAACTAGTATAAGTTTTTAAAATAAGTTTATCATCAAAAGATGTTTAAATTAAAATTTTTAGGTATTATTTAAAGCCTTTATCAATATGTATTTAAATTTGAAATTGTTTGATATACCTTCAATTGTATAAATTTTTTTTAATTGTTAGCTCTAAACCATTTTCTATATTAAATACGATAACAAAAATTCTAGATAATTGAAGTTTATAATTATTTTATTTTATCCTGAATAGAAAAAAATTTCGTTTTATGCCGAAATATAATTTTTATAAAACTTTGTCTATTAGTTTTAACGATTTAGAATTGAATACGTTCATTATAATCGTAAGAGATTAGGAATACTTTAATTTATTTGATCTAAATTATATTTCCAATATTTATTTCATTAAATTTATTGTATTTTTCAGTAAATAGTATATAAAATTTTAATAGTGTTAATTATACGACGCAAGTTGCAAATTTTACTCGTCTTGAGTAATCTTAATTTTGTCTAATAGCTCTTTGATAGAAATATTAAATATTAACATAGGTAATCAAAGCTCACAAATGTATATTATAAGCGTATTTCTAAAATAGAGACACTGATTGGTATCGTAATATTGTATAATGAATAAAACTTATATAAAAGTTTTATAAAATAAATGTCGATAAAATTAGGTATAAAAATTCCCCTAGTGTCATAGAAAACTAAAAATTATGTAATAGATTTTATAATTTCTTTCTTGGCGATAATAAAGTAGTTATTTAAGTATAATTTTATTATTTTTTCTGATGATTTACATTTATTTACACAAAATTAGGTCTCGATTCAAAACTGGGAAGATGTACCCTATTTATAAGCATCTTTTAAAGTATTTATAATATAATCTGCTTCAGGAACAGGTGGTACTTAATTATTAGGTTTTAATATTCGGTTAGAATGATATTTTGGGTAATGTATCTTATAAAATATTACGCATATATTTCCCTAAACAACACGCAAAAAATTAAAGGTAAATGCAAAATTTTTCATTTACTGTTTGCATGGCTTATTATTTGCTAACTTTATTTCATATTTTTATATAAAAAATGAATATTTTATATTTTGATGCCTAGACCAACTTATTTCTTTCTGTATATGAATTTCTTTTTACATTAATACTCTAATAGATCATATATTCGTGCGACTTACTTATATAAAAAAATTTTTACTCGTCAAATATATTTATTTGCTAATACAATGTAATTTATTGTTAGGAATATAATAAGAAAAAAAGATTATTACGTAAAGATAGTTTTCAGAATTATTTTATTAATAAAAAAATTTTTAACTTGCTTTTGTTTTGGTTTTTAATGCATAGTGATATTTAATGAAGTTTAATTTGGTTTATTGAATGTTTTAATATAATTTAATAAATATTTTATTCGGTTTGGTTTGAAATTAAAATAAATATAAGCTGAAAAAGGTGAATAAAATGAAACAAAATGTTTATATTAATAAAAATACTTGTTAAAGAGATCTTTATATTTAATATTTTATTCAAGTTAAAAGAATATGATTTCTTCAAAATTTCAAAGGAAAATAAAAAAAGATGTTTTGAATAAAGTTATAAAAATGGGAATTTTTGGAATATTTTGATAATAAAACAAAAAAATACGGAATTTGTATTCTTTAAATACCCTAAAAAAGAAAAGAATGAAAATGAAGAATTAACTCGAGTAAATAGAGTATAAAATAATATAAATGATTTATTGATAGAAACTAAAAAATGGTATAAATATTAAATTTTTTTTATAAAAATCCAATTAATGCAAACTTTACTCTTTGTTTATATAAATATTGAGATCAAAAAGCTAGTTACCGAGCTACTTAACGGAATTAATGGAAAAAATTTACGGTATTAATAATTCTTAGGTAGTGATTAATAAATGTGATATATAAAAGCCGAATATCGATTCGACAATAAAGCTAAATTTAAATCTGTAGAACTAAGATCCCGAAACTACATAGGGAATTTCGATTACTTGTGTAAAATTATAATTTCCATTAATTATTAGCATCCCATTCTTTAATAATTCATAATTATAATTGAATATGTTTAATAATGATTTTTCACTATTATCTAAAGCCATGTTGTTATAAATAGCCATGTATTCTTTTCTTTATTATTTTTGTTTCATTTTTTTCATAAATTGTGCTAAATAGCTCTCCGCATTCTATTACACTACATAAAAAACTGTCTACACCAGTGATGTTCCGCATTATATATTTATTTAAATTTTAAATGGTTTTAAGTAACAAAAATTTAGGTAATTTTATTATTAATGTAGTATTAAGACGTAATCTTATGAAAAATGTAAAAGCTATAGAAATATATGGAATTTATATAAAAATAACAAAAAGGTGAAAAAACCCAAGCTGGGAAAAACCTTATGTTTATAGTAAAGTAAATATTGTATGATTTGTAAAATAAGAGTTCCGAATATTATAAGTATATTTAACATATTTTAAAGAGGCTTTTTTAATTGATGATTAAAACACATTGTATTAAAACAATGTTTAAATTTTTATAAACACAATATGTATTGTGTGTGCTATTATTAAACAATTCTTTAAACACATTTTAGATTTATAAAACGTTTTGTAAGACGTTTACACTACACACAACAGTAAAAGATGTAAGCTATAGACCAGTTTGCTAATTTTAAATATTTTATATAAAAGTCCATTTTTAAAAAGCCTCCAGCTTTTTCAATTAATGTCCATCGTTAATTTAAAGGAATCAGAGTATGAAGAATCATGTGTTACGCTTATGCGAGCAATTTGAGCTATCTTTCTATGCTGGATTTTTAGAAGCTCATTAATATATCAATTGCTTATTTAAAATACTACATAGACTATAGAGAAATGAATCCAATACTCATTCCATATAATATCTAAATAAAAAATTTTCATCTAAGCTATTCAGTAACGATGATCATGATATAAATAAAATTAACCAGATAATAAACAAAATCGTCTTAGCTTAAGAAATATTTCATATTAACTTTTATTTTTTCAATATTATATTTTAACTTAAGCTTAAAGCTTGAT
Organism: Smittium culicis; assembly: GCA_001970855.1. Classification (NCBI taxonomy): domain Eukaryota; kingdom Fungi; phylum Kickxellomycota; class Harpellomycetes; order Harpellales; family Legeriomycetaceae; genus Smittium; species Smittium culicis. Next base: position 14,119 of record LSSN01000085.1, read on the forward strand.
CAAAAACTTAATTAGGATGAAATTTGTTTTCTTTCAAATAAAATAGCCACAATTTCGTAAGAACTACTTCACAGTTTTCTTCAAAAATTTTTAATTTTCAAAAATCCAAAGAAAAATTGCAATATGCTTCTAATCCGCTAATTGATATCGAAAAATACTATTTAATTATTGTTGATAAGAGCCCAGATAAAATCTTTAAATCTCTCAATTTTTTATCGTGCGTCAATCACCAGCTTTATTATCATATATACTTTAGCACAAAATAAATGTGATTTAGTTACAACTATTCAATATAAAATTGGCCTAGAAAATCACATACTTATATAGGACATGAATATAGAAATTGTATCTGGAATTTTTTTTATAGATTTTCGAGTATCAGATATACATAAAATAAATTTTCATGATTGAATGAATTTAATTTTAAAACAATTTTTTTGAAAATAATTGAAAAAATTTCAAACTTCATTGTAAAAAGCTTATTCCATACAGATTTTTCTAAAGAAAACTAATAAAACATTTTTTATAATGGATTTTTTATTGTAAAAATCAAAATTTAGTAAACAGTGATGTTTCAGTGCTCACCTCCTATCTTTGAAGCCGTAATTAAGCTATATTTAAAACTTATAATGAGCAAAAAAAATATTTCCTTGATTTACGCTTATTGGGGAGGGAGAATAGATAGTGTAAATCAGATCAATTATTTAATCATAACTCGAATTACATTACTACATAATAAAATTTAATTACAAGTAAGATAAAGGAGAATAAAAAACTCTTCGTGAAGAAGCTTTGTATGTAAGAACTTAAGTATAAATGAGAAATTTAAATATTACATGTCTTATTTCAATTCGAGTATAACTTTATTGCTTTAATTTTTTGTATCATTTGGTAAATTAGATACATTATTGTGTATCCTGTTTCAAAAAAATTATAGGTTATAAGTCTTGTTTTTTTATCAATAAATGAGAACTTATATGTATCACGTGTCATATATCATTAATCACCTATAAATTCATATATAACTTTCAGCAAGTGTTTTATTGAGTAATACAGTAGCGAATTAGATTTTAGATGTATTCAAATTATAAAATAGTTTTTAAAATTTTTGATTATGTGAACTTTCAATAAGATTCATGTAATAAAAGTAGCCAAAGTTAATCAAAATATTTATTTATGAAAAAATTTAAAAAATAAGATATATAAGCTTCCTTGAAAGTTTGATTCAAATAATATCAGGAATATATTTTTGTATTCAATTTTTTGAAAAATAATCAGAAAATTTTAATCAATCTAGTAAAACCATCTTCATTAGAATATTATCTACTTTGGTTTCAATAGGTGTATAGCTACTTTATTGATTCTTATGATATCATTCCACTTTTTCTCAAGTTTATTCGATATTCTGAAGCGTGATATTTAGGAAATCAATGTGAAAAATATAATCGATTCAGAAAAGTCAATATACTATAGGTCTGTGTATTATAATCTAAATTCAGAAAATGGGTATGTAAAGTTGAAAAAATATACTAATAATCTTAATCGAGTCTACACTACGTATTGATACGCATATATAAAATTTATAGGCATTATGAATGTGTTTGATATAGCCATCATAAAACCAAAAATTACAATATAGCATGATTATCAATGGTACCAAATTCATTTTTAATTATTTTTTGTAATATTGACAAATGTACAACAAAAATATCACAGAAGTCGTCATGCGGAAATTTTCAAATGTCACCTATAGAGAAATATTAAGTATCAAGTTATATTTCATCGCTATCTTCAATGAAATTTCAACTTGATTGAACTATAGACGTATCAGAATCTTATATATCTGGTAAAATAAGTTATTTTATCAAAAATTTGTTAAATCCTCAGGGCTAAAACCTATTTAATCTCCAGATTGAAGTATAATTTGAATCGAAACACAAAAGTTAATGGTAAAAATAGTAGCAGAAGAGAAATATCTAATTACAATTGATTATAGCGGACACGGTTAAATGAAAGCAAACAATGGTGTCGAATGTTTCTTCAATGATTATTTTTAAAAGTGGTTGTCTCAAAATAGCTTATTCCTAACTATATAGAACCTAATCTTTCTCTCTCGCCAATTTATCAAGATTTTCTAATACTTGGAGGCATCTCCCCTAGTTTAATTGTAATCCCATAAATAAAATAAAATAAAATAAAATAAAATAAAATAAAATAAAATAAAATAAAATAAAATAAAATAAAATAAAATAAAATAAAATAAAATAAAATAAAATAAAATAAAATAAAATAAAATAAAATAAAATAAAATAAAATAAAATCAGCATTGATAGATTAAAAACAATTCATCTTAATTTAATGAGCAGCCATCAGCTTTCTCTTATAGCTGAAAGCGCATCTGATATTATTTTATAATTTATATCTCTTAGAATGATGTATTAATCGGGGGGGGGGGG
>LSSN01000085.1:22478-41634 GCA_001970855.1 Smittium culicis
GTGGGGGGGGGGGGGGGGAAGGAGAGGATTAGGGCGGAGGTGAGTCTCACGTGTGTTTTCTTAATTTATCGATGAATGTAGGTAGCGAGGTAGATGGGAGCGATATGACGCTAGTGTCGAAGTACGAGTTCAAGATATGCGCGGAGCAGTCAGTAGCGGCTTGTTCGAAGATAAGGCCGAACTTGTTTCTAGCTTCGCCCGAGTAAGTTGTTGAGTAGGCCAAAATACCCTTATTGATTGATTTGGAGAGGTACTCGGGCGGGCATATGCCTAGAACTAGAAAAGTGTTAGTTTGAGGATCAAGTGCAGCAAGAATAAATGGCAAAGATAAATGCTCAGATCTGCCGTGGTTCTATAAACACATAAGCGAATAGTAGATAATATAAAAAATTTCATATATACGTAAATTCAAGTATAAATATAAATAGGTAATTGAGAATAATATGAATACCGGACTGCAATAATTAAATTGGTTATATAAATGCAAAGATGTAAAAAAAGATAAAATTACCCTTAAAGATTCTAGCAAGAATTGACCTAGTTGGAGCAGGACTAGCGGGCTGTGCAAGAAAGGGAGGAAAGAGTCGAGACATTCATCACGGATGACAGCAAGTCTGAATTTGGACAGAGTTTTAACGATTCTGCGTTCGAGCATTAGAGTTCCCATATCAATTATTCCGGTTTGCATTTTCATAGCAAGATTGATTCCTTTTAGTAGTGTTGTAGTGTTTTTTAAACAGTCGTAGGCTTTAAAGAATCCGGCTTTCCATTCACGGGAATTCTCTGGGATTAGTTTGTTTAGTTGGTGAGCTGGATCTTGATTATTATTGAAATTGATAGTAGTGTCTGCTTGGAGATTTGATAGTTGTGAGCTGTTAGTAACATCACTGTAAATTTGGTCGCTACTGTTGGAATTTATAGTATCTGTGTTTTCATGGTTTGGGGAAACGAAAGAAGTTTTGCCATTTGAGTTGATGTAAACGTTCGATTCAGTATTTGAAGAAGGTTGAAAATTTGAGTTGGAGTTTGAGGCGGCCAATAGAGCAATTAGAGACCAAACGTGGTCAGAGGCACTTGATAGGGGGAATCTCCAGCCAAAAGCTCTAACGAAGCTGATGTAATTAGCGCCTTCGAGATTATAGTCAGCGGCAATTCTATCCCAGCGCTCAGGGAGTTCTTCTTTAAGCATTGGATCTAGATTTAAGTAACTTTGACGAATTTCAGATCGAGAGAGACCTAATTTAGCAACCATTAAATCGAAAAGAGATTTCCCACGATTTGACCAAGTGGCAAGGCGAGAGATGATGAATGTTGAGTAGCGCATTGCATTTTCTAAGGACCAGTGTCTTACCATGTAAAATTTAAATTCAGAGGATTGGAAAATGCCGTTTCTGGGGTGAACGCTTTTTGAGGCATTTATGACAGCAGACTCAGATTTGTTAAGGTCCAGCTCTGCAGCAAGGATGGATGTTGCAGTTTGAGCAGTAGAGGGGGTTAAGGAGGGATCTACAATTGTGGAGGAACTAGTGCCATCAGTGGCTTTATTGGTGGAGTCAAAAGTAGCTAAACTGCTAGTATCACTATTAAAAATAGAGCTAGTTGAGGGGGGCAGGTTCTTAGAGGGGGTTTTTTTTGGTAGTTTATTTGCAGAATTTTCAAGGTATAAATTATCATTTGATGAGGATAGTTGCGAAACCACACCTTTGATGCTATTGACGATTAGTAGGTAGCCTTCAGTATCAATTTGGTCTAAAACGATTTGAGAGGTGACTCCAACGATAGCCCACCAAACAACGTCAATGCTATTTGGTCTTCCTAAATTTTCAGAAATTTGGAAACAGCAGATCGCAGAAGATTGGCCGTAGTATGAGCCTTGTGAATAATAGGCAGCGATTTCCTTTCTGCTATTTTCTCTTTTTGCACGAATTTTAGCTTTTTTGTTTTGAGATTTAATGAATGCATCCGCCTAGAAAAATTAAGGAATTTTGCAGCAATTAGATATTATTGTTATTTAAAAAAATAGAGTAAACCGATAATAAAAAAAATGAATAAACATTTTATTTTATTTTTTGTGGTGAGGGGAAGGGGAGATGATAAATAAATGATATAATAATACATAGGTATAGGAATATGCTTACAGCGTCTAGTTGCTGGTCAGTGTCGAGTTTTGATTTTTTTCTTGGTTTAGAAGAGTTTATAGAATTTAAGCTATCATCTGAGTCATAGTCAGTAGCATCATCCTGGGAATCTTCATCACTGCTATTATTCGAACCAAACTAAACAAAAAAAAACAAAAAAATAAAAAAGTGGTTTAAGGGGAGAGAGGTGAGAAGAAAAAGTATGGAAAAGTTAATATGTGGAAATACCTCTAGAAAATTGAATGCATCTTTGATGTTGTCTAATTGATCAAGATCGCCATCATCAAGACAAATAATCTAGAATTGAGAAGATATATTTTTTAAAAAAAAGAAATGGTTAGAATTGGAGCGAGAATAAAAGAAAAGCAGGAGTATAAAGGAGGAAGGGGAATGGGGGGGGAGGGAGGTTTACCTGCTCGTTCCAAAAAATATTGTATAGATTATAAGGTCTATGACTATCGATAACAATAGCGGTTAATTTATCGTGCATTTTGATGGAATCTTGGATATCGATAGTAGCACCGCAGTTGATGAAGACAATAGTTCTGAGCTAATTAAGGGGGAAATTATAATTGAAAATAGGGATTGTTGGAGAAAGGGAAAAATTAAGTGATATTAAAGTGGTACCTCGTCGTTTGATTGAATGACGTCTTTGTTGCAGTTGATTATATCGTTGTAGTTTGATACGGGAACCATTTTGTAAGCAACGAAGTCGTTTTTGAGCATATGCTAAAAAGGGAAATGAGGATAAAATAGATTTTTTAGGTGAAATAGAGATATAGTATTAGTCATTTAAGTATAATATAAAATTTAGAAATAAATACTTGTGAAAATGAAGGGTGAAGAGCATAAAGTTTAAAGGGGGAAGATTAAGATGAAGAAGAAGGGGAAGAGTACTTACAAAGAGGATTCTAGCGGCGCATAGAGCGTCAGGATCGTTAGCAACAAAAACTAAAACGGTACATGCGCCGATACCGTTTTTAGCGGCTTCAGCAGCACCATCAAGGATTCGTTTATACGCTTCTTCGTAGTTCTCGGAGGTAATGTAAACCATATTTTGTCTATTTTATTGTATTGGGAGGAAGTTCAGATAATTTCTATATTTTAGATACGAATACTGGGAGGGGGGAGGTTGGTAAAATTGAGCAAAATAGTTGATATGGCTTATATATCTATATTTAAAAAAGATCGAAATGTGGGAGGATCGAGGTGGGGAGGCGATAATGTTATAAGCAAAGAGACAATGGGCGCGGAATGAAGAATCGAGTTATTAAATGCTATTAGAAGGAATTTTGTGGGATGAGAAGCTGGAACGAAGATAGTATAAACTTTTGGGAAGGTTTATTATTATAGACAGAGTAACAAGGTTAAACGTTTTAAATATTATATTTAGATATGTAGTCATATATATTGTATTACCAGCGATTATTTTGGAGTTAGATTTATTTAGTATACTGATATAATTTTAATATTAGAATTTGTTATTAAAAGTATTAGATTTGTAAAAAAAATAATAAAAATAAAAGCCAAGCAAAGAAAATGCGAATATTATTGGACAGATGTGTTTAATTGAATTTTTTATATAATGTTATTGGACTGCTGATAAAGGGAAGAGTAGAGTGGGCGAATAAAAGCGAGAGAAGTAAATTTTTGCGAGTAAAGGGGGTGATTTCTTGTAAATTATTGGGCTGTAGTGTTGACCTTGATTGAAAAGTAAACATATGGATTTAACAATTTAAATGTTTATGTGAATTAGCAGTTGAAATGGATGTATTTTCACTAATAATTATGCAAAGGGTTTAGAGCTTAAGATAATATCTTGAGCTTTGATTTAGATCCAATATTGTTATTTTTATCGCTATTTGAATTTTCTATTAGTGAAGGCAGATTAGGGCTATATAGTTTGCTGTGAAGGAGGAGTTGTTAAGATCCAGTCTAACTTGGACAAAAAAGAACAGAGGTTTAATGTTGGTAAAAATTAGTTTAATTTGAACGGTATGGCGCTTTTTTAATAGCGGTGGATAAATTTGAGATAGCTAGTGCGCATTGACCAACGTTTAACTCTTAATAATGGGTTATTCAATAGGCAATTATTTGGCTTCGTGACTTGATCGTAATTATCTTTTTATGTGAATAGCTAGTAATAAATAAATTGGATTTTGAGTTATTAACGAGATTTTCAGAGGAAAGGGTTTGAATGAAGGCTAATTTGACGATTGTTTTATTTTCTACTCGGTGAAATTTTTTAAATCAAAAATCATTAGCCTACCATGAATATAAATATGTGAAATTCATTTGTGCATTGGCTTTTAAAGGGTATACTGGCAAATGGAAATAAAGCATAAAATTGGCTATCGAATCAGTAGTCGGAATGATAGTAGCGGGATTAACTGCGCAAATCAAATTGATATCAGAGTCGCATGACCCAAAAATACACTTAACTTCTTTGAAAAATAAGTATGGGAGAAAAAGAGATAAGCGATCTAGCGGAACCCCGTGTAAAAAAATAAAAAAATTATACTGGGTTAGAAACAAAAGATACTGAGTAAAAATGAAGTGATACTCTTAATTAGGCGCTCTAACTGCATCCTCTGCTTCACCGCCATAGAGCAATTAGGCAGCCAGAAGCTCTTCTATGTGGCACGACAAAGCCTTGAGCATTTTCCGCTTGAATATAAAGTTATCGGCTTCAAAAGCTTACTCAGTTTTTTTTATTATGTGAATGTGAAATGCATTTGAGGTTAGATTTATTTAGAATTAGCAACTGCCTTAGCTCGCTTTAAAATCGGCTCGACGAATTAAGTGTTGATTCAAAGTGCAGCTAAATTAATTCCGGTTTTAAAAATTAGTAATCGAAATACTTGACAAAACCAATTTTATGCAAATTGTAAGGCCACTTTTGCTCGCAATCTGCGCGACCAATAGCGCCTCTTTATAATCAAAATAAATACGCCCGCTTTACATAACCTCAGCACAACAGCTTTTGTGTTTGTAGATGAGATTATCGGCAGCGTGGTTTTTTTTTTTGTTTTTGTTACTTTTCACAGCTCGTTTTTACACCTTTGATCACAAAAGTAACATAAAAGAATTGCATTTGGGATATAAATCTAAAGCTATTTATACTAGTTAGAATTTCCCAGTAAGGATTCAATTCATGCTTACATTACTTCTGTGTAAATCTGATATTTCTTTATGCTTTTTTGCTTGATTTATTAATATCCTATTTTCATGCATCTCTGTTTAATTAACTTTAATCCCTTTATTCTGTATAATATAATATAATATCATATCATATCCCCTTACTCTTACCCTTACCCATTTACTTATTTTTTATTTTTCAATCAATAGTCCTTCTCCTCTAATAGCTTTCTCTTCACTAAATAGAACTGTTTTTTATAGACACAATCTGTATTTATCCCTATCATCTTACAACTTCTCTCACTCCATCCCTAAATTGCCCCATTTAATTCACCACTTCACCCATCCTTCATTTCAACGTTTTACATATCACATTCTCCACCATGATTAGTAAGCGCTTTATAAACACCAACAGTCTCAAACTCTTTTCCGAAAAAGAAATGACTAGAGTCTCTCTCAGTCAGCTATACACCCTCGGAAGATACTTGCTCAAAAAAAAGGATGGCTCAGATTACAAAGTCTTTGAAATCCCCACTAAATTCCTCTACAAAGAACTACCCATAAGGTTCTCTCAATGTATCAAAGGCATGCATATTGGAATAACTCCGTACGCTGTCCATAAATTACCTAGCTTTCGAAAATTCATGCTTCATTACAATAACGATTTCGAAAAAATTATCAACCTACCCCCTCCACAAAACGAACCCTCTGATAAAGCTTTCATGGACACTTTGCGAAAAATTAACTCTTTCCACTACTCCAACCTATCCCAAATCAACCAAGGCTTACGTGAACTTTCCCAAGCAATTGCCAATAACGACCCTGAAATTGTCCCCTCATACCTCCTCCCCTCCGGAAAACCAAATATGCTATCTGCCGCTAGTCCCGCCATCCAGGACTCTGGCAACTTAAAATGGCTCGATACCCAAAAATCTTTAATCCAATACGATATAAAACCAAACAACGTCGCCACTTTCATGAACAATAACCCCACTTTCCAGTACGCTGAAGCCAGAACGAATAAATTTTTCGACTGGTTTTACTCCATGTGCCTTGGCTCCCAACTACTCATCCAAGACCATATCAGTGTCCGCGACCACTCTAAAAGCTACGTCCAAAAAATTTCCCCCTTAAATATCGTCCATAATGCTGTCAACGACGCTAGAAGAATCGCTTCCAAGCACTACAAGTAACCCATCCTTATCCTTATCCTTACACTTTAAAATTTTCAGATTTCATCTTTATCTTTTCATTATTATTTGTAATTTACTACTCCACCAATTCATTAACTTTGCTAATTTATATTTATTCATTTAGTATCGAACCCCCTGAGGTCGTTGTAATTTCTCCAAACCCCCAAATATCAACTGTCTACATCCCTGAGCTACTATACTGCATTATCTTTGAACTTATAAAAAACAGTCTCCGAGCTACTATCGAATTCCACCATCTAAACTCCAAATCTAGTAATAATTCATCGACAACCATGCCTAAACTAAAAGTTATTGTTGCTGAAGGTTTCGAAGATTTGACTTTTAAAGTCTCTGACGAAGGCGGTGGAATGCCCGCTTCCAAAGTCGAGAAACTATGGTCTTATATCCACCAAAAATCAATGCCTGAAAACGACTCTAATGCCCCTCCATCTAGCCAACACCCTACAGATTCTTCAATCAAAAGCTCCAGTATGGAAGCCAATTTCGGCAATTTTGACCTCAGCTTTGGCAGCAACAGCGACTACCCCCTCTTCGGCTTCGGTGTCGGCCTCCCGACTGCTAGACTTATCGCCAGGTACTTTGGCGGCGACTTGGACGTCGTCTCCATGGAAGGCTACGGATCTGATTTCTACCTTCACCTTCAACGCTCTGGAAATATCGCCGAAACTACCCCTGACTTATGCGACCTCTCCCTACAATCTGCCTCCTCCTCTGTCTCTGAACTTATTGATAGCCTCAAGTACGAATAAACTCAAACTTTCGCCCTCCCTATCCCCTATTTTTCACTTTTTATTAAATCCCCATCCTTCCTCACTCTTTCCATTCTTTGCTTTTAAATTCTTTCCACATGCCTCTTTTTATTTTTTTGATCTTTATTGTGTTTCTAGTATTTATTTTTTATACTTATCTTCTCCCCCGTATCTATTTACTTTTCATTTATCTAATACTTTTCTTAATCAACAACAATATAATAAATTTTTATTTATCACGTAATTACAAAAAACTTATGCATGGCATTTAACTTTTATTTTAAAAATAACATACAAAGTTATAGAAATAGAAATCGAAATCGAAATATTGCGTATGAAATAAATATTTATAGTCTGAGGCAAAGTACCCTATTGCATACACTAATTCACAATGCGAACAGGACTGGGAAAATATCGAATTCTCTAATCCCGACTATCAGCACCATTATTGTGCACATCAACAGTAATGGAAAAAGTGAATATCAGCCATTTCACCTACTTTTATAGGTAAAAAGGAAGCTCTAACATTTCTTCTTTTATAGCTTTAAACCGATTTAACCCATTTTTAATCGGTTAAGTACACGTTTCGTTTTGCTTTTATAATGAGCTCATTCAAATCTCTCATGAATTCGTTTTATTTTATTTTTTTTACTCTACTTTTTTTTTTTTTTTTCTCAGTTTATAGAATAAAGCTTATTCCCCAATGATCCGAGTTGTCGGTTACAAGCGATTAACAATAGGTTAAGGACAAAGACAGTGATCTGGATTTTCGAAAGTTGGGTGCACATAAAATGTTAGCTGGTATTGATTGAACTTGATTCTTGGTAATGGTACGTGCCAGCCGGTAGACTCCACCCACACAAAATGGGATTTATTTGTACAAATGTGGCGAGAGGAAGGGGGGGTGGGTTTACTAGGGCTTTTTTTTTTTATCGCCTTGCATCATGTTTACTATTATGTTACCCTACTTTAATTTGCATAGTTTATAGTTATTGTTAATCGCTGCAATAAAAATTTTCGTACATATAAAATAATTAAATAGTAATAAAAATCTATTAATGGATGGTAATGGTATAAACTAACAAACAAACAAATAAAAAATCTACAAGTAAAAGCGTTTTAATTCATTTATGGAAATGATTGATTTTGTACACTTTATATTTATGGTTCAGATTGTTAAGGTTGTTTAGTCTGTAGTTGGATATTCCGCCCAGAACAGGATTTTCAACCAAGTAAAACAGTCGGTTAATTCTTGAATGCACGAGCGCCATGCAGCACCTATAAACCATTTCGTTAAAATAGAAAAAAAATTATTAGTTTATCTTTACATCAGTTGAAACTCGCATTTATATAATTTGATTTTTATGGGGTGGAAACTTACATTACACATGGCTCGTTTGTTGTGAAATAGTCTAGGCCGGTGCACAAGTATGGTGTATTGGTTGGCGCTGGCTGTTTACGCTTATGCTGCAGCTCTTGAGTATCTGAAACGCCTCTCATCACTGACTCGTTAGGCGAAAAATCGACAGAAATTTTGTCATGCCGAGATTGGTCGTATAACTCTTTGCTATTGCACTCTGTGATATTACCTAGTGATAAATTATTGCAATCAGGCGTCAATGGATCACCATTGTTGTTATTAGAAAGCGTGCATTTGCTATCGTTTTCTGAAGTTTCATTTTGTTGTTTTTGTTGACAAAATTGTGAGTTAGAAGAAGAAAGTGTCTGTAAATCAAGGTTGTTTTTAGCAACCAAGTCGATTGCTACCATTGCGGCATGGCGCAGCGCGAATTTAGTTGCGAGAGTTTCGTCCTGGCAAATAACTACTGTTTTCCCGTCCTTAGGATCAGCAAATACCCCTCCTACATTAGCCAAATTTACAGTTTTCGTATCGTTATTTGGCGATAACAACGACATTTCACAAGCTCCAATACATGTTCTATCGTGTAAATATTCGCTTTTTCCAAAATCTGTACATCCTTGATCTTCACTAGCGCTTGTACAACCAGTCGACCTTTGCTTAAGGCATTGTTCTGATGCCTCTACCGCAAGTTCTATGTTCCTAATAATATATTCGCGCTCTTCTGGAGAAAATTTATCCTCTTTATACTCATCGCTCAATCGAAAAGACACTGGCCAAACTTTTTTATATTCTTCGAATTGGCTATACACTACGGGCTTGTATTTAGGTACTTTTTTTACTTCGATATCTAATTTCTTACCGTCAAACTTATCTAGTTGCTCACTAACGTTTGTAATTGATATTGCGCCCTCTTCACATACTATTACATTAATCTCGAACTTGCCTATATGAATATTATTATTATAATTTTAATCGTTAAAGTACTTTTTATCATTTAATGTTATACTGCGTAACTTATGATTTAACGTGATTAAAGTGTGGTTACAAGACAAGTCAATTGATCGAATATATATAATATATTTACTTACCATTCTCAGTTCTAGATGGTGATCGTTTTACTCTTTTAAGATGATCAAGGCCTATTAATGGCGGGAAATTTTTTACTACAAATCTTTAGTTTTATTAAAAAAAAAGTGTTAATTATATCATAAATCGAATAAAATTCAGTAAGAACAATATGTATTTATTCAAAATTACTTTATAAATGTATCTGCATCTTTTGGTGAAATTACAGTCGTGTAGACATTTACTAAATGAGCAATAATAAAATAAAGTTTAATTCAGGAATAAAAATTTTTGAATTCAAAAAATGGAAAAAAATAAAAGAATGGCAGTTCAGAATTCATTGCAAAATGTAAAGATTTTTAAAACATAGACTCAATGGTTTACTAACCAAGCTCTAGCTCGCGAATTTCTTCGAGATTCTTTATTCTTTCTATAGTACACTCTGCAAAGCAACCCATCTCGTATGTTTGTAAGTTTGTATTCTCACTTTTATCAAAAATACTTTTTAAAAAAAAAAAACTATATATCAATGTGTGTTATCAAAAAGAAAATTATAAACATTAGACGTTGTAAATAAATGATATTGCTTAATATTTTTTTCTTTTTTTTTCGTATAATTTAAAACACTGGTAAAAACCTCCCCAAAATTCATTTGGGGTTTTTTATTATTTAAAAGTGATTCGCTAAGTTTCAAAAATCTTTATAAAAATTATAAAATAAAATTAACTATTTGATCTTGTAAATTAATTGGCTAAAGCAACTAATAGTATATGGGCGATTATTTCGAGTTACATTTTTCATATTTAGTTTTTCCTTTTCATCAGCGTTGGCTTTATTTTTAAATAATATTAGAAAATAACATCATATGGTTTATATGATACATCATATACCTTTACCTTATTTATATAAGCAAATAGAGTTTCCAAGGAAAAAATTTCTGCTTCCCCTAAGAATATCCTATATATTCAAACATTTACACCTTCAAAACTTGCATTAAAACATCCATCGGAATTAGATAAAGAGCCAAAACTTAATAAATTTTTGAGATCACTGATCCGTACATTCTAGTGCATATACTATTCAGCTTATTGCTATCTCAAAAAAAACCTGTAGGCATTTTTATGAAGCTACTAAAGCTATTAACTATTCATACTATAAAAGATCCCATTATCACTAGTAGCCCATCAATAATTTTATATCATTATACTCCAGATGGTGAGACTACTAAATATCACGATTTTAATTAAATTAATTAATTCTAAGCTTATTTTAAGCTAAATATCGTGAAATCGAAAATACTAAAAAATTCACATTGTATCTATACAAACATTAATACTGTTTTTTATTTCTTTTTTTTTTATTTACGGACTTTTATTGGTACGATTTCTGTTTTTGGCTTAATATCTTATTATTAATAAATGAAATTTCGCCAGTCTAAATAATTACAACCATCAAGATTTATTATTAGAGCATTGCTTTATTCAAATAAAAAACGATAGAACAACTAAGCTATCACTATGAGTAATTACAGTAAAACCTCTAATATGATAACACCCGAGATAGCAACTCTCAAAGATGGCAACTTTAAAATTGTTAAATTGAAAAAATATTCATTTATTGTTTGAAGTATACCCCGTTTTTATTAACCCTTTCCCATCTAGCGCTCTTTAAATAATTATATTTAATGATTCTTTTATTTTTTTTCAATCACGGAATTTTATTGATACGATTAAAAATAATAGAAAATACGCGGTAAATAAACTAAAAAAATATAAATTCGGTGCAAGGCATAAAAAAACTAATATTCTAATACTAATAAATTCCTCTGCGGGTCTACCGGCTGCGTACCTAAAGGGAAATGGGATCAATCTACCATCCGAAAGATCCACCCAGGCATTGCTTCAAGTAGGCTGGATGACTGAAGTTACAATCAGTCATGGAATTGAGCTCGTTCCAACAAAATTGAGTTCATTGAGCTAATAATTAGAGCCTACATCTAACAGGATTAATAAAAAATAGGCTCCTACCCAAACGTGGGAATAATCGACCTGGCTCTCCTACAATAAGCTACTAAACGGCTGAGTTCCGTAATGCTGTCGAACGCTGGACTTGTGCACGGGTAATGTCTCAGACTGTGCTAAACGAATCAGTCCCTCCTGTTTCTAGATGGTCCTCTTCTTGAATCGCTGTTCTCCGAATCGCTGGGCGTTGCCTTCACTATCCCTGACCAAGGATATTGCAACGCTGTGTGAAATTTTAGTATAGTGCACTTATAAAAGTACACTACTTAAGCCCCTAAACCACGGCAAGTTATTTCACTCTTTGGAGATATTTAATGATTCGTTATGATTTATAAGCAAGATTATTATTTATTGTCATTTTAAAATATGCCAATATCTCTTAAGGCCTAGGAATTAAGGTATTTTTATAAAATATAGCTGGAATTATTTGGTAGACCTAAAACAGTCTACCAGAAGTGAAATGGTTAAAGCGATTTCATAAGCTAAAAAATTAAATTATCAAGTCTTATGTAAATTTTATTTGTAAATTGGCTATTTATATTCAAATAGTCTGGCCTATTATCGATTGCACTCTGATAAGGAAATTCGCAGTTATGTTAGTAAAATGGCTGTATAATGAGCCAAAATATAATTTCTATCTTGCAACTATAACACTCAAATTGTCGAATTAATATGTAATTTTAAAAAAAAACTCAAGCTAACTATTATATTAAGAATTCTAGATTTTAGCTTTTTTTTTGTTGATTTGCTGCTAGTGCCTTCCAAGATATTTTTAGAATCAAAAAACTAAAATAGCAAATTTCACCTGATAGGGAATTTGGACCAAAATAGTGCAAAAATAACAGTTGATTACTCAGAGGTTTTAATTTAATTTCATTTTATATTTCATCATAACTAGTATTTAATTTTATAACATTATCTTTTTCAAATAAAAAAATTAGAGTAAGCTTAAAATAAAGAAACTGTAGAAAAAGGCCAACTCGAGACGTTTACTGATAGTTTTGGTTATCATTTAATTGAGATTATGTGCAAATAAGGGGCTGAGTTCCCTAAATCACAACAATGATACCTATTACCAACATCATATTATATCTAAAATATAAAAATGTACGATTATTGATTTAAGATTTTCATTCATATTGTTGGTGAATTCCAGGGAACCTTTTGGATTTGCTCATTAGACGCCTGGATATTGACAGACAATATTTAACTCACCCTAAACAAAAACAAAAAAAAAAATTTTCTTCTTTTATTACTTCCATAATTTTCGGAGCCTATATAAAGGCGGAAAGGTCATGATATCTGGCTCCAAGATTTTTTTCACGCTTTTATTTCTTTTGATTAAAATTCTATTTTTTTTTCCTACCTGGCCAATCCCCGGTAGAGCAACCTATCCTATAGATAGCGCTTTTAAAAATAAAATTTTCAAACCTTATTCAAACAATAAAAATCCTCCAAGGACTAACGCCCCTTGCGCTTATTCAAACTATCTTCATTCCTATTTCTCTAGAGCCTCCACCTGAACCAAGCCGCTATGGATCTAAGGAATTTTTTGCCTTCCCACACCCCCTCCTCTCCGGGTGCAAACTACGAGGAGGATCAAAATCCGAAGACCCCCCTACAGTTAGTATACTCTACGATACTATACATGGCCCGGGTACCGAAGCGGGGGGCCTACCTCATCTGGTAGATCCTCCGACAATATCTATGATTTTCGTTTAATTCATCAGGCCGTTATACACTCTTTCTCAAAGCCAAATTCAGTAAAATTATACTCACGAAGTTTCATAATTTATATAATTAAGGTCAGTAAAGAATTTTTAGCTGTTTTTTTTTGGAATTCAAATAGCTTTGTATCAAGTTACTTGAGCTATTAAATATAAAGATTATCTCTTTATATAAGGAAACATCTCTGGATGAATACTATAAAGATTCTTGAATTCTTATCTTACCGAATTCTCCAAAGCTGTAATTTGAGAGAACGAGTGGTTTAATCAGGTAATTAGTCCTACTTGAAACCTATAAAAGGTTGGATAAGTCTTATATTGATCTTTTAATGAATTAAAATGCACTGAAAGTCTGCATACTTCAGTATATGTGAAAAGACTGGGATAAAGCTCCTTTATTAAATATAAGTTTGAATAGAGCACTAAAGGATTTAAATAGCAAAATCACCTATATGGCTCTGGATAAAAAAAATGCAACTGCCGCTAATGATTGTCGAAGTCTCAAAGCAAATAAAATGTAATCGATTTATGGTAAAGTATTGAATAAAATTAATTATGGATTCAATATTGAAAAGAATGAGATCTCATATAAGCTCAATTATATATATTAGTTATTTATAAATGCTGACTATATACATTTTTAGGCATTTAGATACCTCAGGAACGTATTATTTTATTAGGTGATTGATTTTTTTATTAGCTTATTAGCCACATTATTAATTAAGCATTCATCATTTATGGCGCTTAAAGATTATTATTTATCCGAGTTTTATAATTTAATATTTATATTAATAAAAAAAAATTATTGCAAAGAATAGTTTATATAATAAAATGATGAAAAAGCGGAAATAAACTCCCTTGATAACGATTTAAAATTTCTTATTTTAATTTCCAATTCCAATTATACAATTTAGATATGGTTTCTTGAGTTTAGCAGGGATCTTTTCTTTTTTTATTCTTTTTTTTCTTTCAGTTATTCTGTCCAAGAAAATTTAAATTATTATAGCATAAATGTTATTTATTGGATAATAAACTGTTTATAATTTATTTTTAATATGGTTATATAAATTTTTAGAAAATATGTGAATAATATTTGATTGTATTATAGTAATTAATAGATTTGAAAACAATAAAAATAAGAGATTAATATTTTCCTCTGAAATCAAAGGTATAGAAAATCCTTTAGACATATACCATAATTTAAACAGACACAGATTCTTATCAATAGTCCTAAAATAAAGCATAAATGTGACGATGGAGCTGGAAAAAAAGGCTAAAAAAATATTAAAGTAATATTACTATAGTTTATTTCATTATAAGCCTTAAAATACTCTGAGATTTAGAAATCTCAGTCTAGAAAGCCTTTTTTTCCCCATAAAAATGTGGTAGTTTTAAGCGCGTCACTACCTTTATTTTCTAATAAGTATTTAATGTAGTGTATATAAAATATATTTATACAGAGTTTTGAAGCGTATTATTATGTTTTAGATAATGTTTATGAAAATTGAGAGAAAAAAAATTAAATTTTCTTAATTATTTTTTTTATTGTAAACTTTGTTTCAAGAATTTTTGTTTTAAAGGTTATAATTTATTTAACGTTTTGGGTTTAAATCAAATTTTTAGCCTTTATAATTTATGAGCTTTAAGTTTTCTGTTTACTTTTTACTCTTTTTTTGATGCTATTTATTTTTTTTATTTAAACTTAAGTCCTAATCAATTAAAAAAAGATAAAACTAACTAAAAAAAATGCTTTCACTAAAATTCGAGGGCGAGCTAAACATTCTCCATGTTCAGCTTTTAAATCATGTGTTTCTAGACATTTTGTTGTCTTTTCGAGATAACTAAGTTTCTCAGTGTCGTTTTCTTTTTATTTTGATTTCTTGATAAATGATTGTCTTAAAACGGTTCTAATTTTCTTTGTATTCGAAAAATTTATAATAATTTACATATCTTTCATCTAAAATCGCTTTTATCTCTATTCGCTTTCCTTTGTAGTTTGAGAAGTTTAAAATTTTATACTAAACTGATTTTTATTCTCCCTTTTAATTTTATTTGTCGTTCTTTCATTTCACTCAGTCGTAGATTCGCCCTACGACAAACATACCTACGATATATAATATAATTTTGATATTACCTAGTGCTGGTCTTGATAATCGTTAAACATCTTAACAGAGAACCTGAATTAATATTTAAATTATTTACTCTGTCTACTAAATGTTAGTCAAACTTTCATATGACTTAAATAGATAAATTGAACTCTTTTTTGTATTCTGTTATAAAAAAATAAGTATTTTTTTAGCTAAAAAGAATTTTCTTTAAAATTTTCAATCTCTAATTTGCTTCATATAATTCTTTTTTTCCCTCGGATTTAATTAGCATAAAAAAGCTAAATTAAAAAAATAAAAATTCTAATTATTTATAAAAAACATCTAGCTATTTACCGTATACATACCTTCTGTACATTGCTTCAAGATCATCGAATCAACTTGTTCAAATAATTTTACTATCAATTTTAAGAACTTTAAACTCTGTGGAGATCAGGACATCTGAATACCTATATAAGCAAATATTTATACAAGAAAAAAATTATATATTATCAATCAATGTATATTCGATTTGCTCTTGATTTTAATTCTATAATTAAAGTTCAACTAAGAGAAATCGTTAGTGGAGTCATATCTTACCAATCACTTGAGGATATCGATAAAAATCGGCGATATTTTCATTGAATTCTCGGTAATCAAATCTCAGGTTCCTTAATTTGAGGCTTCAATTTGCTCAATTCAGACAAATAGAATTTTAAATACATACTGATCTTTATTTAAAAAGATAAACCAATTCCAGATTCATTATTTCTAAAATATCCTATTTTGCAGCTTATAATAATTTTTTAGGATGATAAAAATAAGTGATGGAGTTGAAACATCTAAAATAGACTTATAAAATCGAAAAGAGAAATCTGAAATTCTTGGATACCTAACTGAACCAAAGGTCGAAAATTTATTCTCTCAAGACATAAGAATTGGAAACATCTGTGGACTCAATAAATTCAAGCTCAAAGAATAGTCTTTATAATATTTATCTCGCAGCTAAAGAATCTGGAGAATTGCAATTATATATAAATTAATCATTTTTGTAAATTTTTTATTGAAATCAATCTGAAGATAATTTCAAATCATATTTTTTCGGTTAACTAGGTTTGAAAAAAAAAAAATTAGCCTCTTTCTTATCCAAATAAATTTAACGTAACAAAATTACCTTATCAACTAAAAAAATCAAAGAAATTTTATCCATCTACATCAAGATGAAGATCTTTCCTTAAGCAGTATATTAGTATTATGTACTAAAACAGAAAGACGAAATAATTAGACTTAGATTATAGAAAAATTGGTATTAAACGTATTCGAAATCAATACAAGGTTATGCATAAGATTTTATAAAATATTCTTACGAATTTCTTAAACGAACAAACAAACTTCTAAAAAAATTTCGTGACGCGATAGAAAGAAAATTTTACCTGATTATTCAATTAAAACCCAAATTAATTTCAAATGGTCTCAAAATAATTTCCAATTTATCTAAAGTCAATTCTAATCGCTTCAAATGAATCTCCATTTCCCCCTAAGTCATTGGAAATTTTTATATTGAAAAATATTAAATCTTGTAAAATATTATTGTATGTAATCATATGAAAATGATAATGAAAATATTTATAATTTCATTTTAAACTTTATTTAACTATTAAAAATATCAAATACTAGAACAATTATTGAGGATATATATCAACTAGAGCAGTGAAGGAGGGGAGGGGGCAGGAATTTTTTAATATTTTAAATATTTTTTGTATAAAATATAATTATATTAATAAAATAACTACAAGATACTATTAATATTCACAAACACTCATTATTTAAATTAAATTTTAATAATTTTATTAATATGAAATATTTATAATTATTTAGAGCTTCAGATAAAATAATTTATTCTAAAAATATCATTCAAAATAAAAACTTCTAATATTTTTTAAATAAATGACGTATAAAACTATGAGCAATGATGAGAGAAATAGAATTATTTACAGTTATAATCGTGGAAAATTGGTAAAGACATTTCTCAAAATCTCAAAATTAAAATTTGCACTATTTATAAAATAGTAAATGTACATCAAAATGTGTCAAGAATTGATTATATTCTAAAAGGAATGTCAATAAAAAAGGAAACATAAATTATGGAAATTTTTATTTTAAACTGTCTTGATAAAGATTGTACTCTAAGATTGGAAGAGTTGAAAGAAAAATTAAAAGAAGACTTTGGAATAGAATCGTCTGAATTTACGATCCAAAGATGCTGCACATGATTTTTTTATGATATTAAAAAAATTAAAATCGTACCAGAGAGAAGAAATGATAAGGAAAAAATTAACTTTTGGAAAGAATAAGCAAAAAAATTTTTTTGTTGATAAATAGGGATTTTCAGTATCTTTGATATCTTTTTATGAAAGATCTAAAAGAGGAACGTCTCTAGCCGCTATTATCAGCATAACCCGATCACGAAATATTTCAGCTTGTTGCACAGTCGATAAAAACGGGCATAAAATATTTAAGCCAATTAAAATAGCTTACAATTCGGATAGCTTCAAGTTATACATTCAAGAATTGATTTTTGATGTATAAAAAATCTTTTTAATCCAGAAAATACTTGTAATGGATAATGTTGCTTTCCATAAAGCTTTAGCTGTAATAACATATATAGAAAATGCAAACTTTAAATTGCTAAATTTACCTCAATACTCGCCATTTTTAAACCCTATTGAAAATTGTTTTTTAAAACTTAAAAATTACTTCAGATATACAAAGCCTGAAAATGAATCTGATCTATTTGAAAAAATGAATCAAGGATTTGATAGTGTTCTAGGGAAGACTGCATCGGAAATTAAAATAATGTGATAAAATATTTGTCGAACAGATGAGAAATAATTGAACAATCTTAATATCTTTTTATTAATTATTTAAATAATTTTTACTTAATTATTAAAAATTAGCTATTAGTTTTTAAATGATTTATTTAGTTAATAACAATAAAAATTATAATATTTAGTCAATTAAATAATAAAAATCATAGTATAATAACAATTAATTAGTACCGATTAATTAAAAAAAATTTTTTATCAGTAATACACATTCTTAAATATTATAGTTTAGATTTATTATTATATAAAAAATAAGGCTAAAAAATATTTATAAATTAAATTTTATTTCAAAAAAATTTTATATTATCGAGGACTAAGATTTTTATTTAATATCCGATGTTGCATTCGAAGTTTTTGTTGTTTTTGTTGTTGTCGATTTCGTAGCTGTCAAAATTAATATTTATTCTATCGAATATGAATGAGAATTAGTGATTCAAAAAAAAGTGAGAAATTAATGGTGGAAAACAAGAGATAAACAATTATATAAAAAATCGAGTTAAGCAAGGATAATAAAAAAAAGAGCTAAGCAAGGATATAAAAAAAGTGAGAAAATGAAGGGTGGTAAAAAAAAGAGAAATAATAATAACAATAATAACAATAATAATAACAATAATAATAACAATAATAATAATAATAATAATAATAATAATAATAATAATAATAATAATAATAATAATAATAATAATAATAATAATAATAATAATAATAATAATAATAATAATAATAATAATAATAATAATAATAATAATAATAATAATAATAATAATAATAA
>LSSN01000086.1:0-18855 GCA_001970855.1 Smittium culicis
TCCTCGACCGGCTTTATAAACAAAAATTTGCTTTTAGTACTAGTTTTAGGGTCATCTTTTTTTATTATTAGCGCTGGTGGTGTTGAAACCGCAATCTTTGTCGGCTCAGGGAGTGAGAATTTAAGCGATGATTTCGCCATATCACTCATAAATTTCTTCTTGTTTGTGATGTTTTTCAATGTCGGGCACTCCGACTTCCAGTGCCCATCCTTCTTACAATAACTGCAAGCTTCCTTGCATCCTCTGTAGAAAATGTTTATGCGACCATCTTCGTGGTCAAGAAAAGTAGCAGCTCAGTTTCTATAGTATTTTTTCTGAGCAGGACCTTCATACGATAAGGGATATACTCATTTCTATATTTATTACACAAGGCGCTAATATCCTTGATTTCACCTAGTGGTTTCAGCTGCTTTGTGACCAGCTCAATCATTTTAGTGGTGGAAATTTCCTTGAAATTTGGGATATTTACGGTCATAATATCCTCTTCAATTTTTACGGTTTGGTATAGGTCAATTTTCTGATCCTCGTAATTCAATGTCTTAGACATAAGTTTGGCTGCGTTTTCTGGATTTTCAAGTTATATACATTAAATTTGCTCTATATTCATCATATCTTGTGTATATACTGTCACCTATAGCATTAAATACTACATTCAAGACCTCGGGTACATCTCACTTAAATTGGCCCCAGTCAATACCGATCTTTTGATCGGATTCTGCTACACAAAACCTTTTTAGGCAGCTCTGCTTGCCCCCAAAAATAAGATGTTTAAGGGATACAGCCCTATATTGGGTCATGTCCAGCTTTGGAAGAATTTTAGCTATTTTTTTATTAAGTATACCGTTTTTTTGTTGGCTTTGTTGGTTTTGTATTTTTTTTTGGTGTTTTTTGGTTTAAATATTGAGTATTCAACTTGGATTGGTTGAATACACTAGGAGAATTAGCGTTTGTACCTGTTAATTCTGCTTTGGTAGCATATTGGGGGTCATCACCCTTCAAAATATCACTAAACAGTGATCTAGCACGTTTTACGGGCTTTCTAATGACCATACTTGAGTAAATTGGTGTGTTTTTTTTACTTTGCTTTTTTATTTTTTATTTCTTTTGTGTAGGCTTTTTTTTTGTGTCGCAAACTAGTCGAAATAATCAGATTCGTTAAATTCGGCGATTTGCGTGCTTTTTTTTTCTCGATTTGGCTAATTAAAACCGTGCACCAAACTTGCGCACTTACAATTTAATTGCAATATTTAAACTTTGTCTTCAGAGACCAAACTTGTACCAAAATGTAGCTCTTGGCAAGGTCAACAAAGTTGTATTAATAAGTTAAAATCGATAGACTACGTGTTCGATAGTTATAGTCATTTTTATTCAGTGAGCGCGTAAAAAAAAATGAATAGTAGATAAGAAATAAAATTTTATAGACTCTATATCCCTATTGGCTTGACCAAGAAAAAATTTTCAAAGAGAGAGAGAGATAGAGGGAGAGAGAGGGAACTTTTACACTCTAAAGTAATAAAAAATTCTACGCAATTATTAAAAGTTTATATAAAATGAAAGTATTTACTCTCCATGATTTCTTTAAAGGCTTTTTAAAGCATGGTATTATTAATTTTTTATACTAGTATACTTTTAGGGGAGCCTATAAGTTATTTATACATTATTAGAATTTTATTTTGTAGTATAGATATTAAATTATCTAGGTGTATTCCTATATGAATATAGCCTTTAAAAATTGGCATACCAAAAACAAAAGAGGCTATCACTTTTGTATTTACTATCTGGATAGCACTGTAATATGCTATAATAAGCTGATTGTTTTTAGATAGCTTATCGAAGAGTTAAGTGTTTTTTTTTTTTTTAAATACGGGTTCGTTTTAGTACTCTAATATTAATTATACTGATCTAGGTTTTGTTTTTTAATTTAAGTTTTATTTTTTAGAGAGGTGGGTCATTTTTATCGCCCTCTTTTTTAATAAATATGAATTAATTATAACCAATAGAAATTATTAGAATTCAAGCTAACTAGTTGAATTGCTCAACTACTGGTGGTAAAACGTACATGAAGTATAAAAATCCTCCAGTTATTAAGCAATTTTATCAGTTGTAAATTTACGTTCCGAGTATAAAATAAATGGTAAATAAAAGAATTAAATAAATATTAAGTAATTGGTTTTTGAGGATTATCTCATCATGTAGCTATTATATGACAGTACTATGCAATACAAAAATGACAAGCAGGGAAAAAATTTTTACTTAGTTTAAAAATAATTTTTATTTACTATTAAGTGTATCCAAAATAATAATTTAATAGATCTCAGAGTTGCATATTTTATAGAAATTCAGTATTCTACTTCAATTAAAATTAGGTTTCGTACCATTCGTGAAAGGGTACATCTGCAACTGCTAAAAAAATTTTTAGTCAATCTAAACCTGCAAAAGTGCTTTTGCAAAAATTTTTGCGGCTTTTACATATTCAAAAACAGCCTATGCTAAATTGAAATTAAATTTTCCAAAATCTTTTGTAACAATATTATGTAATTTGAAATTTTTTTTTGAAACGTGTATTGAAAATTATATGTGTAAAATATGTGGCAACTTTTGGAAAATAGAATTCAAAACCTTATAATTTTTGTATTTCTATTGCTGTTTTTGGATCACAAAAGCCACATAAAAAATGATACATTGGTCATACGAGGTCGAAAATTGAATACAGTACAGTTACTAACGGATTAATAAATAATTTCAGAATGATTTACTATAACTAATCAATATTTACTAAATACAAAAAAAATCAATACAGCAAAAACTCTGAGTTAGCAACACCTTAAGGTGGCAACGCTCTAAGAAGGCAGCTTTATGAGTTTTAAATTGAAAAAATATTGATTTATTGATTGAAGTAACCCCATTTTTATTAAAGCGATTTTATAGGCTGATTAAATCAAATATGAAACATTTATCAAATTTTATTTGTCAACTGGCTATTTATATTGCATATAATCTGGCCTATTGTCAATTGCACTCTAAGAAGGCAATTCACGGCTCTGTTGTAAAATTACCGTAAAATGAGCCAAAATATAATTTCCAAGATAGCATCTAAAGCATGTACTTGAATTAAATTTTACTTTTTTTTTAAATAAAAAATTTAAACAAATAAAATTATTGTATTTAGAATTCTAGACTTAAGCTTATTATTTTTGTTAATTAGTAATTGGCTCCTCGCTAGCTATTTTTATTATTAAAAAGCATCTAAAATGGTAAATTGCTATCTGAGAGGAAATTTGGACCAAAATGGGGTAAAAATACCTGTTGCTTACTCAGGGGTTTTACTGCATTTCATTTTTGCTGATTGAGAAATAAATATACAGGATTAAAACATAGAAAAAACTTGGAAAAAATGTATATTTATACATGTAGTTGTGTTTATACTATAACTTTCATTTGATATATCATATTTTGATATTAATATAACGTTTTAGTATAATCAGGTTTATCTGTAATTTTACCTATTATCAAAATCACGTTTTTAAATTAAATCGCTAAAATCTAGTTTGTACATCTATTTTTAATTCTATAAAAACGATTATCAAGAGTAAAATAGAATATATAAATATAATCAAATATGATTGAATCAATTTATGTAAATTTATACACAATGTAATTCTTGGTTACATGAAATTGAGTTGATAGCTAAAGATATGATTTTGGTATTCTGAAGCTTTGTTAAAGTTTTTACATTAATTAATTTACCTGGTTTATTTTAAAGTAAAATATATAGGCTATAATATTAACTTGTTAAAATAAAAAATCGGAGCTAAATTTATGAAATCTGAATTTTATACCCATTTTAATAAAAAATCTTTGATAGGCTACAAATTTTATAAATATTAGATCAATTTTAAGCCTTAGCATAGGTGTAACATCTAGTAATTAAATTAATTCATAACTATATACTGTATAACATTATTATCTTTAACCAATGAAATATTTATTTTTTTTGTAACGACACTTCAGTTAATGTGCTTCTAGTCCTCGATTTCTATATTGTAAGATATCAGCGAGGATGCTTGATTTTTGAAAATATATTATCTTAAAATTAATTTGCAATAAATTAAGTAAATTAATGTAAAAATGTTTATAATTTAAACTTAATTTATTATTTCATATTTATGGGCGAATTAAAATAAATTAACTTGATTTTTTAAAATCGTGATATAATTTTTTTAGGGTCAAATGTAAACAAAAGTATTTGGAACTTGAGTTAATTTCCTGATAGTAACGATTCTGTAGAGTGGCGGTGAGGAGATTGGTGAAAATCGTTTTTTACTTTTTATAGCTTTTTTATTAATTTTTAATTAACTTTAATGCTCTATATGTACGCTTAATGAGTGAATTTCAAAAAGGGGGAAAAAATGTTTAAAATTTTTTTATAGCTGTCAATATTTTTTTCAGAAATCCCTTTACCAATAAAATAAAGAACGAACTAATAAAATTTTGATAGCTAAATTAAAATTAAAAAATTAATCTTGTATAATTTATTGTTAAGCAAACCAAGTAAACAGCGAAATTAAAAAAAAAGATTTAAAATAATATTAGACATTTCTCATTTAATTGAAAAAAAGATGTTGAAATTAATTGAATTATACATATATGCGGAATATATTGCTAAGTACATAGTACTCACATATTCAAAAATTATCAATATTTAATTTCTAATACGATTGAATACCATAAGAAGGACTTTAAAAAATATATAAATACCAAGGAAATTCGTTTTTCTTAAAAATTCAAAACAAATTCAAAACAAAATTATCTGTTAAAAACAGCATTAGACTAAAATTCAAATTTAATACCGCAGAATAAAAAATGTTTAGAAAGAAATCTTTTTACATTTTTGGATCATTTTTGATTTTAAGCAGATTTTCAATCTCTGCGCCTTCAGATACTACAGACATAAACAGGGTTTTGGATAATAAGTGCTACTGCGTAGATGTTGACCTTTATAAAGACAGTTTGAATTATGCTCTTTATTACTCTGCCTTTAGCTATAAATTTAAAACACCAATTAGCCCAAGCGCTTGTGATGTAGATTGCGGTAAACTTAAAAGAGTTGGTCTCAAAGATATCAAAAATGAGGCCGAAAAATCATATAATTCTTTTACTAGCTATTACTTAAATTTGTCCAATGAAATTGATTATTTGAAAGACAAAAATTGCAGACTCTTAAAAGCAACAGCCGGAAATAAACTATCTTGTAGCTTTGAAAGTGAAGAAAATGCATCTGAATTTTATGAAGCTATAATAGAAAAAAGCGAGCTGTTTGATAGTGATGATATACTATATCACTTTGTAAATATCATTGATAGAATGAATGAAGATGGGAAAAAAGTTGCTCCTATTGAATATGAGCTAGATTATTTAAAGTATGTAAGATGTATAAATTTTCGGTCTCAGTCATCTCAACTCACTCAAAAAATTAAAAGATTGTTATCATTAATTATTTCTCAAAGAGAGGCTACATTTTGTCCCAGTTTTAATGAATATAGAAAAAATAGGTTAAATGAAGATTATACTGCGGAAGAGCTGTTGATGAAAAAGAAAATAAAGTCCTTCTTTCACCATTTCATAAACGAACAAGGCGTTTGCACTGAGCATTGGCATTATAATTATGATATTGGAGAATTTAATAATATGGATGGTGTTAAGCAGAAGTTCAATGATCTGGCGATAGAGTATATACAAAATTTATCTAACTTTACCGCAAAAATTTAAATAATCTGTAATCAAGTTTCACCTAAATAGCCACGTTTTTTTAATATTTATTTCAGGTTCAAATTAATTAAATTGGAATTATATGCTACTAAAATAAGAATTTAGTAATACTCAAACCTAAAGATAAATTAATATTGAAGTATTTATACCAAACTCGGATTTTATTAATCATTTATCATAAAAATTATATTAGATTAAATTAAAAGTAAATATATAAAATAAATACACAGCTATGTGAAAAATGTTAAGAGCTATAGTATCTTTATGGATTAACATTTTAAAGATATTTTAAGATTCGAAAAAAATGGCTTTTTTTACCCCTATTACAAAATAAATTTGAATTAAAAACGTAAATTACTTTCTGATTATATGAATTCGAAAACTGTCTATGATATTTGAACTTTTTTTCGGTTATAAAAGTTATATTAGTAAACTCAAAAACCATCTACGACAGAGAAAAAAATAGAACACCCATGCATAATTTTTTTTATGTGAATATAGGAGCTTGTTATGCAGACGAAACTGTATTATCAAATGTACACAATAATTGAAATTAAAGCAATCAAAAATTAATACATTAAATTGCATTGAATATGCTTGTATCGATTTATATAAAAACACTTATTACACATCAAATAATAACCATTATAATATCATAAGATACTTTAAAACGATACTAATAAACTAGTTTTATAATAAAATATAAACACATATACCAAAATTATAATCATGTTCTATTTTATCAACGAAAATAAAAGCATTTTTTTATCCACGGAATACCTCTGTGGAGTGCGACAAACATGCCCAGCCTCGCCGATACTCTTCGATTTTTATATTAATGACATATTCAAGGGCGTACGAGGTGTGCGGGTGCCTGGGCTCACCTCACGCATACCCGAACTACTGTTCGCTGATGATGCCGTGCTATTGGCAGAATCATCAGCCGAGCTACAAGATGCACTGAACACCATTATCGAATGGTCGGACACTTGGGAAATGGCTGTGAATGCTTCCAAGTGCGGGATAATGACTATAAGCGGGGAGATGACTACTGATATGACCCTGCAGGGCCAAAAAGTCGACTCCACCGATCAGTACACCTACCTGAGCTATATTATGAATAGAAGTGAGAAGTATCTGGGACTATCAAATAAAAGGTCAGTAAGGCTGTATACGCTGCCTAAGCTTTCAGAGACGGTCTGATGTGCTCACAGCACTAAAAAACAAGTTCATCAATTCGGTGCCGATTCCGATTGCTTGTTACGGATGGGAGACATTTGGCATGAGCAAAGCCAGTTGCAAGTCCATACAGTCAGAAATCGACAAGGCGATCCGACTGATTGTCAATGTCGGAAAATCAGCGGCCATGGAGCGCATCAGGGATGAACAAGCATAGCCTCAGTGTTCATGCGCACCAGCACATCCCGTGAGCGTGCATATCATAAGTGGCCAACCTCAAAAACATGGATCGCCGACCTCATCAAGGCACCAATGAAGGCACGGATCGCCACCTGGGTTACCGGGAGCGCCCGGTGGATCAAAAATTTTTGCTCTCAAGATTCAAACGGTCAGACTATAATCACGATAGTCGACCGGAAACGACGAAATAACCGGTCTGTCATCCACCGGTGGACGGCGGATCGGAAAATCGGCAAAAAAGGCAACTGGGTTGACCTTCAAGCTATGTATCCGGACCTGAAGCTGGGCCTTCAGGACATTGGAAAAATGCGTATGGGCACATTCCGGACCGCCCAGCGCCTGTCGAACATGAAAATCGCCGACCAAAAATTCAAAAAATTTTGCCCCTGCTGCAACGTGTGTGTGCATGAGACGGTCGAGCACATACTTCTGAGCTGCAGCCGGTGGCGAAATCACCGATCATCGACGATCAGCCGGTTCATACCGACGCCGATCCGCTCTGACCAAAAAATTTTACTTTCGAATTTCAACGAAGCCCGGTTGGGGCTAGCTGGAAAACTCCTTGGAGGGTGGTCTAAATAATCTTTGAGCCAGCTTCGAACTGGCACAACTGATCAGAATTTTAAGCTGAGAACAGCCAAATTTTTGAATTGCTTTCGTGTTGCCAAAGTACTTATACTGCAAAGTATAAGTGATTCGTCGGTCCCCTTGAACCAAATTCCAATGGTATGGAGCTGCTAGAGCGGCCGAGGGGTGTCGGTTGAAAAATTTTTTTTAAATATTTTTTTAACTTTTTAAATATTTTTTGTTAGTTTTTAATACACTTTTAAATTAAGTTTAATAAACTCTCTGAGACAAAAAAAAAAAAAGGAGTCTACAGAGCTTTTTTTTTAGCAAATAATATTTTCTAAATTAAATAAATAGTTAGAAAATTCATTACGCCTTTCAAATTCTGTCAATTATGAATTTCATTTTAAAATATCCAGTCCATTAACTATTAGCTGCAACAAAGTGTTATCTTCGTTAAGAATTTCCTATATATTACTGCGCTTGTGATAAGAGTTATAGTTTTCTTTTCGTACATATATTTTTTAGACTCTTATGTAAAGCGGAATTTTTTTACCTTATAAATTTTATTTGCTAGAGTGAATTAGATAAAGCTATTGGCTGTATTAGATTATTCATTCTATGATAATTTTAGTAAGGTTTAAAAAATAAACTAGAGCTGATAAGTAGGAAAATTCAAACAGAACTAGTTCAACTAATCGTAATATCTCCTATTTATTTAATTATTTATAGCTTGGTTTTGAGGGCTAACTGATCGCGATTAAAAGTTTAGAGTGTATTATTTATGATAGCGACACAAATGGGCGATTAAAACTATAGAGAATGGTTTTTTATTGGATTTGTGAAATAATATAGAAGTCAGTGTTATTGGTTCAGAGATTAATTGCTGTACCAATGAGTAATTCATTGAGATAAAAATAAATATTGAATTTTGGCTGAGAAGAGTAATTGGAAGAAAATATCAGACAATATTTTTTGCGCATATAAATTTATGTATTATTGGATGCGAGAATTTGATTATTGGCTTGAGTTGCATAATGTGGAGATCAATGAAAATTACTGCCAGCCCAATAGCGTGATTCGCTAGCAAGTAGAAAAGACAAAGATGATTTGTTAGAGAGAAAATTTTGATAGAAATTATTACTTATGCTTTTATTTGAATGCCAATGGAATAATCAGAAATAGTGACCGAAGGTGCTAAATATAAGCAGAAAACTGTTTTTTTTCGGCGTTTATATTTATTAAGTATAAAAAGAGTCTATAGATAGGATAAAAAAAAGTTTCTCTTATCAACTATTTTCAAATAGACAAAAGGCTTCATCCGCATTAACCATTCAAGAACTTTTCAAAACTACATAAACGATGCTTGATATCAACTTGTTCCAGGCTGAGAAGGGAGGAAATCCCGACTTGATTAGAAAGTCAGTCAAGAACAGAGGCGGTGATCCAGAGATTGTTGACAGGATCATTCAAATGTACAAAGACTGGACAGCCGTCAGATTCCACCTTGATGAGAACAACAAGGCCACAAATGCCTTACAAAAGAAGATCGGGGCTTTGATGAAGGCTAAAGAGGATGCTTCTGCCTTGCTTGCTGAGAAAGTTCAGCTTGCTAAGGATAAGGCCGCTTTATTGGAAGAAGAAAAAGTCAAAGACGCCGAGTTGAAAAACACAGTTATGAGCATCGGTAACATTGTTCACGAGTCAGTTCCAGTATCAATGACTGAAGATGATAACTTATTAGTTAGAGAATACCTTTCAGAAAGAGATAGCCCCAACGGTGAAAAAGCTCCAGTGAAGCGTGACGATTACCTTAACCACCATGAAGTTTTGTGGCAATTGGCAGGTTACGACCAAGAAAGAGGTGCCAAAGTAGCTGGCCACAGAGGTTATTTCCTTTGTGATGTAGGTGTTGATCTCAACTTGGCTTTAATCATGTACGGGTTGAACTTTTTATCAAAACGTGGTTACAAGAAGCTTCAAACACCTTTCTTCATGAACAAGGAAGTTATGTCCAAGACTGCACAATTGAGCGACTATGACGAACAGTTGTACAAGATTGCAGGAGATAACTCAGAAGCTACTGAAAATGGTGGAGCTAGCGGGGACAAATACTTGATTGCTACTTCAGAACAACCAATCAGTGCCTACCATATGAACGAGTGGTTCGAAAACCCTTCAAAGCAATTGCCAATCAAGTATGCAGGATACTCGACATGCTTCCGCAAAGAAGCAGGAGCACACGGTAAAGATACTTGGGGGCTTTTCCGTATTCATCAATTTGAGAAGATTGAGCAGTTTGTATTGACAGACCCTGAAAAATCATGGGAAATGTTTGATGACATGATCAATAACTCAGAAGAGTTCATTCAATCACTCGGTTTGTCATACAGAGTGGTATCGATTGTTTCAGGCGCACTTAATGATGCAGCAGCCAAGAAGTATGATTTGGAGGCATGGTTCCCAAAACAAGGTGAATACAAAGAGCTTGTAAGCTGCTCTAACTGCACAGACTACCAGTCGCGCAAGATGGAAATCCGTTGCGGCACCAAGAAGCTAGGGGACCGTGAGAAGAAATACGTGCACTGCCTTAACTCTACTCTATGCGCAACTGAAAGAGCTCTTTGCTGCCTACTAGAAAACTACCAAACTCCAACTGGTATCAACATCCCAGCACCTCTAGTCCCATACATGGGAGGAGTCGAATTTGTACCATACGTTCGCTTCATCAAACAATAAATACAATTTAATCTCTTCATTTTACTTTTTTTTTGTTACACACATTAATAAACTCTATCTACTTTTTCAAGATTCAGCACCCACAACTTGAAGTCATTTAGTATTTTTTTTCTATACTCTGTAGAATTTAGTCATAAATAAATTTCAGATTTGCGTATTGAAAATGGTTAAAATTCCATATTTGAATTAATACTCAAATTTATCTGTTGAATCTGTAGAACAACAACGATCTGTTGTATTTAATCATTTGATCATTTAAACATTTTCTGTTTAATTAAAGTGGCCTGACATACTTAGCCCTAATAAATATTTCCATAATAAGCGATTTTTTTAATGCAAAAACTAATTAGCTAAATGGGAGATTCTTTCTTAAGGAGTCATTTTATAGTTTAAAGCGTTTCAGCATATATTATTTATTATTTAATTAATATCCAATAAAAAAAATCCAAGATCATTTTTAGCAAATAACGCTTAAAGAATGGAATAAATAAAAAAAAGATATATAAAATGCCTTTTCAGCTCTTCAAATAATATTTACATCTAATGAATAATCAAGCCAATAAACTAAACTACATTGAAGGTATCACTTCGTTCAGAATCTCGCAGAAAGCAAAAAACATTAATTATTTACTAAAGCTATTAACTATATAAACGAAGGAGTGCATATATGCAGAATTAGTTTTTTTTTTATTATCCAAAAAAAATAAGAATCTAGCTGTTGTAAAAATTAACTGCCTTGAAAGCAAATTTTTCATTTGAAATTTAATAAAAAGAAAGTCAAATTAGCTTAAATTCAAAATTAAGTTTTATCTTGAATATATATAAATCATCAAACGTCATACTATAATAAAATGATATAAGCAGGGTTTTGCTTTTATTGTATTTTATATAAACTATGGTGTTTTGTAGAGCTTTTCAGTTTTCCTTTTTATAAAATTTTACCATTTAAATATAAATCTAGATAAAACAACTAATCTATTTTAGTGCAAAGCTGAAAAAATACAAGTTATTTAATAAAATTGAGAGCATTAACTTGTAAATACAGCATTATTAAAGCTTTTTGGCAGATGTTTAAAAACTTTTAAAATCAACTCTAACTTAGTTTAAAAAAATAATAACTCTCCAGCTTTATTCTATTATATTAAAACTTTCTTTTTTTACTAGCATGATTTAACACGTATTAGTAAAGTTTTTTTTTTTTACAAAGCAATACATTAACATTGTTTATATAATCATAATAAAAATTTTAAAGAATATTCACTACCAAGGATTTATATTTACAAAGTTAAAATTTGTCTAATATAGTATTGATACCTAATTAGATTAGCACTTTAATATAAAATAAAACTTTAAAAGAACTAAATTGTATTCATATATTATTATTAGGACATTTTCTAATGCTATAAAAATAACGAGATAGTTTGCTATAAAAATTTATCGCTTTAAAATGAGGATAATTGCATAGAACCTAATCCAAATTATTTAATAAATTAACATGCGATAACCTTGGTGAAAAATAAAAGATAATAAATTCAAATCTGGCATCTAAAAATTATAAACTGAAACCAAACTATAAATAATAATAATAATAATATAAATATAAATATAAATATAAATATAAATATAAATATAAATAGCAAATTTAAAGTTTTTTTTTGGTATTTTTTGAATTTATATATAATTAATTCTATCAACTGGTAGTACTAGTATTTTTTTTTGAAGCCATAGAACTCTCGATTTGTGAACTGTATGAGATTTGAGACCCATTATTTCACATTAATCGTGGCTACTTAAAGGTTCAGATATTCGAATCTATCATTTGTAACATCTTTATAAATTTTTAGTCTAAATTTTTTTGGCACATACACTATTGGTTACATATTAATAGAATATTATGATATTAAATAGTTATTAAGTTTAAAAATTGATAAGTAATTTTTAAAACCCATCAATTCTCATAGTATATTTATATCCTCTTGAGGTATATTGATCATATTTGATCAAGTTGAAACAAAAAATATAAGAATGAACACCTCTTTGTGCCGCAAGATCAAAATTTTTTGATCTAAAAATATACATTTTATACTCGGATTCATTGAACTTCTTTGAAAGACCGCCAAAGTGGCCATCGGATTGACTTTTCCTGTGATTTTCTAAAATATAATTTAGGAAATTTTTTTATCCTGGAAATAACTGCATCAGTGCTTTGATCACTGCATATAGAAATTCATGTTTCTAAATTGAGGGCCTGGATCGCTATAAAAGTAAATATTTTTAAAAATAGTAAATTCGGTAGATATAAGTAGCTTGAATAGATAGCTAAGAGCATACACAGAGTCTTGAGTGAGATTTCCGGACAAATAGATATATTATATCCTCTTAAAATACCAATTAGATTTGTATAGAAAGCAAAAGAACAAGTGTGAAATCTGAACTCTGCTATAAAAAACATCTGAAGATTCCTCCAGCCCCCCATCAATCTTAATTTTTTTTTTTAAAAAATCATAAATTAGAATGCATGAATCATTTATCATAGACTAGTTACATCGCTGAATACAATTGATTTTTATATAATTTGAAAAGAAAGTATAAAAAAAATAAAGTGATACGAAATAAAGTGAAATGGGAAAAGGAATGGGTAAAGTACTCTGCTACTAATTTTATTTACTTTGAAATTTTCATT
Organism: Smittium culicis; assembly: GCA_001970855.1. NCBI lineage: Eukaryota > Fungi > Kickxellomycota > Harpellomycetes > Harpellales > Legeriomycetaceae > Smittium > Smittium culicis. The sequence continues at coordinate 13,178 of LSSN01000086.1, forward strand.
TTCTTATACTTTTTATTTAGAATTATTAGATTTTAAATTTTGATTGATTCAAAAATTACAAATAAAATTAAAAAAAGATTTTATAAGTATTCAAAGAATATAAAGCTTTAATAAATATAATAAATAATAAATAAATTTTTATTATACTTTAAAAAAAGGCACATATGTTAACGAGGAAAGTTAAATCCAAACTAAATCAAATTGAGCTATTTTTTTTTTTTTGTTTATAAAAAGGGAAGCCTAACTTGCTTCTGAGGCTCTCTCTCAAAAAATTATTTTAAAATAATATCATTATTTTTTTTAGTTTTGAATTTAATTTTTTATAGTAAAAAAATAAATAAGCTTCAAAGTATAACAAAGGGTAAAAAGTAGCTAAATCTTAAATATCGGATATCTATTAACTTAGAAATTTTAACAAGTGGCACTAATTCAATACTTCAAACCTTGATACTTAATTTTTATTACTTTATTTTCGAGCAACTAAATCTTTAATCTAATCGCAATAAATTCAATTAAATGTAAAAGTGTGTATTAAATTTTACCGAAAATTGCCTAAATTCACTTCTAATCTCGATAATCTTCCCCTCTATTCGTAAACCAAAATTTTACGAACCTTAAAATCTTGTACGTCTTCATAAGTTTTTTTCAGCGCTATGAGTCTATATCATGACTTTAAATTGCTGATTGGAAAATATTTTCTACCTTTGACCCTGCAACACGCAGCATACAAGTGTCTACCTTTTTTCGGTTTTTTGAATTTTTTTGGGCAGACATTGTGGAAAGTGCTTTGTCCCAATTTCAACCCCGAGGTTTTCTTTAATAGCTATGATATAAAAGGCTCTTTTTCTGGGTTAAATACATCACGTGAGTTTCGAGGCCGTCGCTATCTTAACCGAATCTTCTTATGTTTTTATTTAATCATTGAAGGTTTGGTCAACAACAGGTTTTGATTTAGGAGTGCATCTCTAGCAATCGTCTAGAGTAAACTAATCTTGTCTTGATTATTGCATCAAAGTGTAGAACTGAGCTCTTGAAAACTCAAATCCGAAGCTACTAACCTGAGACAGCGAAAATTCTGAAAAAACCACTGAAAATATGGTCGATTTCTGATACCTGCCAGTTGATAAGCTTGAGTAGAGCTTGCTGATATTGTAATGATATTTTTCATTTTATGGTTTGACAATGGAAAGATATCATTTACAAAAGATCGTCCTAACCTTAAACAGAGTAGAGTATATTTTACAATGGATTATGTGTCTCCGTTTGATATCTGTTTACCAAATTCAATGAAACTCTTACACGTCTGATTTTCTCTATTCTGTCATGGTTATAAAAAGTGTACGTGTTAAAAAATATAATTACTTGTGTTATTTCCATTTTATCTTACATTAATAATATTAATTAACAGTTTATAATTGTCACCGGTCTTTAAAAAATAGATGTGATTGTATAATCGTTTAAAAGAGTTATATTTTTAATATTGTGTGTGTGTGTGGGGGGGGGGGAGGTATCAATAATGTGCATTTATGCGCTTATATACTTCCCAATACTGACTGTATTCTAAGCATAAATCCACTGACCGTGAAATCCCACATTCTAAACTTTTAATCGCTTAATATTTATATTCTTTGAGTAATCTGTAATTTCGAATACATTAATAGTACATAGTGCATTCTATTAAAGCCGAATTAAGATTTTGTATAGTAATTTTTAAGCCTATTTATTCTTTATAGATATTCCTGCACTTTTTTTTTTCACAGAGAGTTTATTAAACATAATTTAAACGACATTCTTTAATTGTCCTGGAAATTAATTTCAATTTTAACAAATATTTAATATATTTAAATTTATATAATTTTTCTATTAGTGTATTTTATTGGCCCATTTTTTCATTCTGTGAAAAACCGGCGAAATTTTGCCTATTTAATTTTACACACTTTCTAACTCGAATTCAAGAATTCTGAGAATCAGATATTTCTTCTAGTTGAATTTTATGTACAATACTATTTTTTTGCCGTTAAAATTTTTTTATACAATATATGGGAGATTTTGAGCGAAGTACTTTTATGAGCTTAATATTACTATCAGCTCAATTGAAGTATCCAGCCTATTTGAAGCAATGCCTGGGTGGATCTTTCGGTTGGTAGATTGATCCCATTTCCCTTTAGGTACGCAGCCGGTAGACCGGCAGAGGAATTTATTAGAATATTAGTTTTTTTATGCCTTGCACCAAATTTATATTTTTTTTTAGTTTATTTACCGCGTATTTTCTATTATTGTTATCGTACCAATAAAATTCCGTGACCAAAAAAAAAAAAAAAAGCTCAATTGAAGTGTAATTTTGATTTTTAAATTTTTAAATTTCATTTTAATATCAAGATTTTTCACAATGGAAACCATTTTCACAGTGTAACAGCTAGAATTGTACCAATGAGTAAAATGTGATCAGAAGGATTGTAACGTTTTTCAAGTAGCACATTTTCTCTTTCTATCCTTATAAGGTCACTTACATAATCTCTTGAATACTAATTGTGACAAAATTAAATGAAGGTATTTTTGGGCATTCGAAAAAAAGAAAACTTTTTTCTGAGAACAGAAAAATACAAAAACCTTTTTGATATTTTGAATTAAATGTTACCAAATGAAATAAAAAATCTACAAAATTAATCATTATTTACATTATATCTGAAATGGTACCCTAGTTAAAAGACTAGAACGTGGGCGCATAAAAACCAGGCATATTTGCTAAAAAAAGATACTAGAATTTATTTATTAGATAATGAAATATAAAGTTTCATAAAATGTAGCTCTTTATACATAAAAGTGCGCTCTTAGTAAAGAATCCTCCATATTTTATTGTATCTACAGGAGATTCTTACGGTGAGAGGAGCTTTTTTTCCTTGGAATTTTAAATGCTAAGAATGATTAGTCGAAACTATTGGTTAAACATGCTAGTCTATACGGGTAATTCTAAGCGAAGAAATCGTGTTGATGCAGCTTATAACTATTGGACTGATTATTTAAAAGTTATAATAATTATTGGTGGAATTGGTATGGCATTTCCATTATCAGTTTAATTCTGAAAGTATTATTTGCTGGATAAAAATAAATATGAAAATTCATACACTGTAACTCTTTATGCATAAAAGTACTCTCTATGTAAAGAATCGCCATATCATGTAGATCAGACCTGATATAATTTAAAACATAATAAAATTTGAATCAAAGGAAAGTTTTATTAGAAAAATTTCGGCTCTCCGAAATAATCTTTAATATGAGAGATTTTTATGGTAAAAGGAACTTTTTTTCTTGGAATTTTAAATGATAAGAATGGTTAGATTGAAATGTTGGTTAAGCTAATAAATTTATTTGATAGTATATTCTAATTGAATTTAAACCATACTATAAATTTGAAGTCTAGGAAAAGTGTATTAGAAAATGTATTGTTCTCCGAAATATTATCCGATATGTGGCATCCAAACTTGCGTACATTGAAATATATGGGATATTCTCTTGAGTGACCGATCGTATTTTAGTGAGCTATTTTATTTAGTAGTAATGGATCAGATATAGTTCTAGGTTTAATCCTAAAAAATATCCAGCAGTATTTTCTAATACGTTTCAAAAATAAACGTAAAGTCTATATTTTTTTTTTTTCAGAGAGAACGTAAAGTCTATATATTTTTTTTTTCCAGAGAGAACGTAAAGTCTATAGAGCAGGAAAATGAATTACAAATTATGCAACTCGAAATAATCACCCATATAGAGTTAAGTCACTATTATCGAGTTATAAGAGACTAAATCGCAGTTATTGAATTATAGGGGACTAAAAATTACAGTTTGCGAGTGAACTTTAATCAAAAAGAGTATAAAAATAGATTAGCCCAAATAATTGTCGAAAATGCAATAAATAAATAAAAGGCAAGCATCCAATCAGCATTTTTTTAATTTACAGCAATAATCAGCTTTTATTTTTAAGGTTTTTATTCATCAATACACTTTAATATTTGATTTTTACATTTTTTTTTCTTGCACATTTTCAGAAACCCGCAAATATCTCCATATCAGTTTCGATTTCTATATCGATTTCTGTTACTGTTTCTGTTTCTATACCTATACCTATTTCTATTTAAACTTATATTTTTCTTAAAAAAAAACTCTTTTCTTTGATCAATTTAGCTTGTGTGTATATGCTTCTCTCCCCTCTCCTTTTTTTCACTTTTTCTTAGCCAGCATACCAACTTTAATAGTTAAAATAAGAAATAAGACAATTATATACTAATCTTATATACAAAAACGCAAGAACATAAAATTTTAAACTATACACAAACAAATCTCAATAAAGCTGAATAGAATACCTTTCGACAAAATCAATTAACAAAATACTAAAAGAAGAAACAGGTTATATATATATTTACAACCAGATAAAACTGTCCACTTTCCCTTTTCACTCTCAATTTCTTACTGAGGTTACAAAATATAAAACATATTTAAAGTTGTCGGCACAATGGACAATACTTCAAAGCTAGCTTTTGCTACATACTCCATCCTTGGCCTCGCCATTCTTCTACGAATCAATAAGCTGGTCCCAGCACCTTACATGGTAACTTTCAAATTCTACTTCCACTTCATCATCTTTTTCAAAAATCTATCCTCCCACCCAATTTATTCTTGATTTTTTTAATCGAAATTAATACTTTCATAAAATGCCAAGCTTTTCTTTCTTAGTTCTTTCTTTCTTATTTTTGTATTTATACCTTCATTTAACCTCTCTATTTTTAAATTATCATCCTACTCTGTAACCGACTATCTTTTCAATCTTTTTTTTTTTATATTTTTTTAAATTAGGATGAAGTCTTTCATGCTGGCCAAGTCCAAGCTTACTGTAGAGGCGACTATTTTTCTTGGGATCCAAAGTTAACTACACCCCCAGGATTGTAAGTTTTCCCTCTCCCGATCGCCTAATATTGCACTCATCCCTTCAATTATTTCTATTATTATCCCTATTTCATTTCTTCATTTTTTTTATCAATATTAGATATTTCGTTTCCCTAATATTCGTAAAAATAACCCAGTTCTTCAGGCTCTCCGATACTGATGGCTGCAACATTAAATCTCTAAGAACATACAACTACATAATCTCCCTCTTCCTTTATTTTGTCATCCACTCAATCACTAAAACTCTCAACAAACACAAATCTGATACTTGGATTGCTTTATCAACCCTAACTCTACTGCTTTTCCCCGTCTCTTTCTTCTTCAACTACCTCTACTACACCGAAACTATCTCCGTCTTGTTCGTCCTTCTTGGTTACAAATACGCCCTCGACAGAAAATACTGGACAAGCTCAACTGTAAAGCCTATTTTTATTTCTCCTTCCCCCCCCCCTAAAAAAATACTTATTTTTCTAACTAAAACATTTAAAATAGGTCTTTTTGCTCTCTTTAACTATGAGACAAACTAATGTCATTTATGCCTTAATGGTTATGGGTTACTCCATCTTGCAAGAGTTAAGCCGCGTTTCTTCGCCTTCTAATACCGCTATAATTAATCAGCCAGCTTACTCTACTAGAACTCTAAGTAACACATAACACTTAACTCATTACCCTGTTACCCTCACCTTTACTCCTCTTTAACTCCCCCCCCCCCTCATATCCCCTACTTACTCTTCCCTTCT
>LSSN01000086.1:19519-67143 GCA_001970855.1 Smittium culicis
ACCCCCCCCCCCCCCTCATATCCCCTACTTACTCTTCCCTTCTCTTTTTAGATTCTTTTGTTACTCAGTTCAAGACTATCATAATTGATACATTCTCAAATCTTCCTACTATCTTGTTATCTCTTTCCGGATTTTTCGTTGTTTTCTCATCTTTTGCCTATTTCATATACATCAATGGCGGAATAGTTTTAGGTATTCTTTCAAAAAATACGATCTTATATTTATATATAAATTTTCTTCATTTCTCGCCTCCTCCCCCTCTTTATTTTTTTTTGTATATCAATATTTATAAATCCCTTTTAACTAAAGAAATAAACCTCAACTATTCGATTTTTTTTTTTTTTGGCTACTAACCTTCCCGCTCAAATAAAATAACCAGGCGATAAAAGCAATCACGTAGCCACTCTACACTTCCCCCAACTGTACTACTTGATTATGTTCTTGGCTGGAATGTGCTTCCCTGCAATCTCTCATGTCGTTGACCCTATCTACTTTTTCAGAAAAAACTTTCTAAGGTAAATCATATTTTTTTTTAACTTGTCAATTAGCATAGCAAAATTGATCCTCTTTTTACATTTCAGCTCATAAATAACTATTAACCAATTTCAATGAAAATTCAACTTTAGGTCATGGAGATTATTCTTTTACATAACTGTTTGCTCAGCGATTCTATATACCGTCAAATACCACACGTACTTGAACCTTATTAACATATACATTAAAACTAAATTCTTTACTATATGCCCATAAATTACTTACTAACAAATCCTAAATCGTTTTTTTAAAGGATTGAGCATCCGTTTATTCTAAGCGACAATAGACACTTTTCTTTTTATATATGGAAAGATGTGTACCGAAGACATTATTTAATTCGATACATTCTAGCGCCCGTTTACTTTTACGCTGGATGGTTATGCTGGAGATCGCTAGGTAACTAAGAAAAAAAAAATTCCCATATTCATTTTATATTATATTAACTTGGTCATTTTTCCATTCAATTGGCCACATTTTTAAGAATCTGTTTTAATTATATTATTAACTTTTAAAAAAAAAAACAAAAAACTAAAACTAAAATTAAAACGTTACAATTTATAGCCAAGTCCAAGTCAATAGCGTGGTGTGCGATTACAGTTTTTGGAATTGCGTTGGTGCTTGTTCCGTCGCCACTGCTCGAGTTCCGCTACTTCATACTGCCGTACTACTTCTACAGGCTGCACATCATCCAGCCAAGCAAGTCGCGCATAATCTCCGAGCTACTGTGGAACGTTCTCATCAATTTCGGCGTTTACTACTTGTTCCTCTCGAAACCGTTCATCTGGCCCAGTCAGCCCGACGAGATTATGCGGTTCATGTGGTAGCTTTTTTATAATTCTCACTGAGTGGTGAGGAGGGAAAAGGGCGATGGAATTAACAAACTTTTTGTGTTTATTTGGTATGGAAGGAGGAGGCGGTTTCTTTCTTACTTAATTTATGCTTCGCCTTATCCCGCATCTTTTTTTTTTTTTACCAACCCCAACTTTTTATTTCAAAAAAAAAAAAAAAAACAAAACAAAACAAAACATAAAACGACTTTTCTTTCTTAATTGCTGTTATAATCTTCGATCTAATTATTTTAATTATTATTTTTTTATTCATCCCCTCCATCGTACTTTGATGGTTCTATTCATAATAAACTTTTGTTGCTTTTTTTATACGAAAAAAAAAAATGAAACAATCCCATATATTTAACCCTTTCCAGTCCAATACTCTTTAAAAAAACCAAATTTATGGTTCGTTTATGATTTATAAGCAAGTTTATTATTTGCTTTCAAAATATAATATACCAATTTTTCTTAAATCCTCGGAATTAAGGTCTTTTAATTGAACTCGATTGGCTAAATTTTGCAGATAAAAAATAGTCTACCGCCATATGAAAGGGTTAAAATAAACTGCAACAAGATCATAATGTGATAACCCCCATTAATAATATTGATTAAAAAAAAAAAAAACAACGTGAACAAGCAAATACATAATTTTATTGATGTAGAAGAGAGACAAAAAAAAAAAAGCGAAAATTGGATGGGGGGGGGGGGTAGAGCTACTGCAAGAGGTACTGGTAAAAGTGGCAGTAAGTTGCGTAATTGATGGACGAGAACTTTGTCAGCACGGACGTGAATTCAGAGACGTGCTTGGATATCGGTTCGAACCCGCTGGGCAACGATGGGCCCGCTTGCTCGGCGGCGGATGGTGGTGAAGGGCCCAATCGCGTGAAGATGGTTTCAAGAAAGTAGTTGCGCAGACGCGTGGATAGCAGCTTGTAAACATGGCTCGACGGGTGCGCGAAGACGGTGGCTTTGGTGACAAGGCTCAGCAGCTCGGACGAGTAGAGTTGGCTGTCGCCAGTAGCAGTCGTCTCGTCAGATACGCCGGCTCGGGAGAGTGCGGGCGCCGTTTCGGAGTCGCATGCATCGTTGCCAGGAGCGCTGAAATTGCAGGGGATGACGACGTCAACGTCAACCTCGATGGGACAATTGTCTTGAATGGGCTGGATGAAGATGGGGTCGGAGAATGTGCAATCGATGTTGAATTCGGGCGGTTGCGCAATGATGTCGCAGCAGTCGCTAGCATAATTGTCGTATTTGCTTTCGTACATTTCAAACTCTTCGTGTTTCAGGTGCAGGTTGCTCGATGGCGAGCTATCGCAATCGATGCTAACAATGGTAGATTTTTGATTATCTTGGGTGGGGATTTGGGGTTTTGATGAGTATGCAAATTCGGATAATGAGGTGTTTTGGGTTTGTTGGTTTAATGGCTGGCCATAAATTTTTTGAATTAAGGCTAAAAAGTGCTTTTCGAATAATGAAGATAGTTCTAGAGTGGAGTTGTTGTGGAGATCTAAAATAAAGTTGCTGATCCAGGTTTCAGCAAAGATTGGTTGTAGTTTAAGAAGGTGCTGAACTAGTGGTAAAATGCAGGCAACAATGGTGAAGATACGGCACAATTTTTTTGCTCTTGAAACTCTGTGGAAATCGAGTTGTAAAGTCTCAATTGATTCTAAAAAGGAGCAAATGTTTGTTTTGTGTGAAAATAGCAAGGAGCATAGAGATGAGGAAAATACAAGTTTAGCGTTTAGTAAATTTCCAGGAGTGTTGTATGCGAAAGCTCTTATTTCAGTTGGGCAGCTACTTGGGGGGTTGTTGAAGAAGGTGGTAAAATCGGGAGAGCTGATGTATTGTAGACCCATTGAAATAAAGGTGTTAGTGTTTGGGATGTTGCGAGATAAAGCGGTTTTTGAAGTGTTGTGGATATTGAAGGTGTTGACAAAGTAGCAGCGTTCAATGTGGATAAGGAAAGATTTCTTGTCAGTGTTGTTGCTTGAGCAGTGTAAAGATTCGGCTGGGTACGAGCAGAAGAGGTAATTTTTGTACATGAACTTTTTGTTTAGGGTGTAGTTTAGGTCGAAGAACATTAGATCGAGTTGAATTTTTTCCAATAGTTCAAGGATTTTTTTGCATACTTGCATGTAAAAGTCAAAAGAGATTTTGCCTAGGTGGATAGGGGGAGGGTAAATAAGCATTTTTTCGAGTAAAGCGACTTCGATGTCACGGGCGGGGGTGCAAATTTTGTGGATGACGCTGATAACAAAATCGAATAGAGATTTAATGCAGAAAGCGTTGTTTAAGATTTGTTTTTTGATTAAATTCTTATCCAAGTTTTTTTTAATTTCATTGAGAAATAGTTCATTAAGGGATTTTTTTTTGTTAAAGAGATGGTTTGATAATGCTTTGTTTGGGGATAGATGGAAATAGTCTTTGGTGGGGAAGCATTTAATTAGCATTACGGAAATGTCGTCAACCAGCTTTAAGATGGGCATATAATTTAAGGAGTTGAGGTTATATGGGGCTAAACAGTTAAAGATGGAGTCAAAGTAGGCTTTATGCATCAAGAGTTTTGTTCTGTGCTTTAAGCCGTAAGAGGGGAGTTGTAGAACGCCATTAGGATTCATAAGCTTTTCATGGACTAAGTTTAGGTCGAATTGTTTGTGGGATAAAATTTTTAAGACTTTTTTAGAGCAGTGATTACTATTATTGGGTAGGAGAGGTTTATTGGATGAGGAAATCTTTTTAGTGGTGGGAGAGAGTTTTGATTGTCTGGAAGAGGTAGAGGCTAGAGAGGAATTGAATTGGTTAAGTCTGGTGTTAATTTGGGACTTATAAGTATCAACGGTGTTTAGCCATTTGTGAGCTTCTTCAGGGGACAAGCTTCGTTTGAGGATGGAAGATTTAATTGATTCTATAGCAGACATTTGGTTTTTTAGGGCCTGTAAAGACATAGCGCGGTCTAGGGCGGACCATTCTTGAAAGAGGGAGTCGAAGGTGCGAAATTTTTGGATGAAGTTTTTAAGGGATAAAAATAGCTTTCTGTAGTTTGAAGGGGTCTTTTGAGGGGAGGATAGGGGTAGAATATGATCGATGGAGCTGACGAGTTCGTTGGCGGCAAATTCGAGTTTTTTGTCAAGCTTTGTGTTGGTGTTGATGAATTCTTTAGCCATTGTAGAGATCATGAAGGACATGATGAGTTTTTTGGCAGAGCAAGAGTAGGAGGCGGGTTTAGAGTTTGGGAGGATACGGGAGAAGATGACTCTTATAAAGTCAGTAGCGACAGCGATGATATCTTTGCGGCAAATGAAGGAGGAGGCTTTATTGAAGGACATTTCCTTAAAAGATTGCTTAGAGATATTTTTAGTTTCCCATAGTCGTAGAGTATCGATAACATTTTTGATGAAGAGTTGTTGGTCAGACAAGTTGTTTGGGGTTAGGGGGTCAATGAAAGTAGATAGATTGTTTTCAGTCATCATTTCTATGGGAAGTATGGTAATAGGATGAAAGAATGGTTAAATAGCGATAAGGAGAGAGTTGAAGAAGTGGGGGGGGGGGAGATTGAAAATAAATAAAGTGAAGTAGAATAGAGTAGTTACCATCAGTATGCATTTCTAGAGGGATATTGAGGAGGGTAGAGTAGTTATAGAACGCTTCGGGGTTGGGAAAAGGTTAATAACAATAATAATAATGTTATTTAAAAATAAAAGAATAATGAAGGTACAAGAGAAGGATCGCTTGAAGGAAGTATTTGAGGAGTTCAGTAGCTATGAGAGTTTCGGGAGTGATTCTTGTGAGTGTTTAGCAAATAAATTGAGGCTATTGATAAGGATGTATTGGTCGATTATATGATGAAATTGAAGGGGTGGAATTGAAGAGTTTATAGGGTGGGTGGGTAGGTTGTGGTTGTGGTGAAAGAGTAAGCGAGGGATAAAAGGTACAAGTATAAAGATTAAAATAAGAAGAGTAGAGTAGAGTAGAGTAGAGATAAAGGGAAATGGCTAAAAGGCAGCTGTATAAAGTAGAAAAGTAGAAGAAAAAAAAGGTTAGTGTCTATAAATATAAAGAAACGAAGGTGAAAAAAGTCTAGGAGAATGGATTGATTTTTATGGCAGTAATTAATAGGATTATATAAGAAAGAAACTTGAATAATAAGGTTTATGTAAGCAAAAGTATTAAAGTAATCGATACATTGTTTTTTTGTTCAGATGAAACCCTTTTTAGAGGTTTTAATAAGCGTTATATATAACAGGAATACGAGATTTCTCTTTCTTTTTTTTTTTTATTTTTTACATAGGGGGAGATTTTAAAATGCGAGAATGACATTGAAAAAGTAAATTAGTAATCAGCAAAACCATAGCTTTTATTCTCGCAATTACTTCCCAAACAAACTTTTTTTTGGCTCAATTCTAAAAGCATATATAAAATGGTTGGGCAATATCGCAAATTAATAGCGAATTTTATTAGTCGTAAAATGACTGGAAAGTGTGGTTGGCTCCATCATTTTTAAATATGAGAGTGGTTGGCTCAAAATATCAGAATATTTGAATGGTTGGCTGAGATTAAATGTCGATGGGACTATGCAATTCTGGACACTTTTTTTGTTTAAAATTCAGTGATAATAATGGATTCGCAAAAGCAAATTCCGGGCGACATGGATTTACGCTTGCTGAAATGTAAAAGGCGTGATTAGGCAAGAGGTTCATATGGCCGGCAAATTTTCGAGCAAGCAAAATGAATTAGAAGAAAAAAAGGGATAGCGAAAATGGCATTTGGCGAACTCAAGTTTTATGTGGAGAATAAGAGTGGAAGTGGAAGTATGAGTGGAGAGTATTGGTGGGAGAGGAAGTATGAGTGGAAGTATGATTGGGAGCTGGTAACCGAGTGGTGGGAAATAAACGTAAAGTTATAGGGCGATTCGGGTTAAAACTTTGTGCGTTTACGGAGATACCAAATAGCCTATTACGTCTTTTTATTTAGTGCTAATTCACGGGCTTTACTTATTCGACAATTAGTGCTCAGAGCTGAGCAATTTCGTATTAGCGCGTTTTTGATTAGTAATGCCCAAGTTCTCTGGGTGAAAGACAGGATAATCTGAATCGAGTCGTGCTGGAAAAAGGTATTTCCCGCATGCCCAGACTTCTTCGCCACGATGAAGATTATTGGAGGAGGCGGGAGATGACATATTCCTCGGATCTTCTTACTTCTTAGCTATTGGCTGCTGAAGGTTGTTCTGCCAACACTCGGCACTTATTGGCAGTGAATAATAAAAAAGATATATTCCGAATCTATTGGCTGTGTCGTTTGGTTAGTGGTTGTGCGATCCATCTAATTTTTTTGCAATGGCTCTTGCTTACTAATACAATGATATGGCGACTTTATTATTTTTTTTTTTAGGATGATATGGCGACTTCTTACTAACATGTTAAGCACAAGACCCAATAGCTGATAATATTGCAGCATTACTAACAAGATCCGTCTATATTTGGTGATTTTTGATGGCATAAAATGATAACATAAAAACTGACTCAAGAGTCATTAGCAATTGGTGTAATGCTAATAATTAAAAAGTCTCGGTAAGCCTATATGCCCTAAGATGAGTTTCAATAAATGCTACCGACATAGACTGATTTCTGTGATTGGATACAGCCCTGTACCTATTGCTCTTTAATTGAAGCTTTTTTGTATTCAGCCCGTGAACTATGCCCGCTAAATAGCGATCTTATCAATAGATCCCTTGGTCAACTTTGCAATTAGCAATCTTTCTAATCTCAGAAACATCAATAAGAGAACGAATTTACTGACACTAATACGATTTAAAGCCATCTTTAGTTATTTTGCTGCTAATCCTCAACAGATCAATGCTTGAATAAGCCTCGGCTACAATCTGTTTTTATTCGGCGCAAGTAATCTGTAACCAACTGATCAAAAAACTCTCCTCTTTTGCACCATCCTTAGTGCTAATAGCAGAATCATTTCATTTTTAACGTTGGACTTGGTTTTTTTTAGGTATTAGTGCTACAAACTATGCTGTATATTATAAAGCCTAGAGAAGAAAAATTTGTCACGATTATACACCAATTCCCTAACCAAATATTTAGCTGATTCCCAAAAATAACATTTTGTCCAGCACCACTTATTAATTTGCTTTTCTATAATCTACATTAGCTTCTCGAACCATCTATAAAATTAAAGTGTCAGCATAATCATTATTTATCGCCCTCCTCACATTTCATAAAAACAAAAAAATCAAAAAAAAATTAGGCGAATACATCGCAAACTTATCTTCAATTGATAGAATTATCACGGCATTATACTTAATTAATTGGATTAAGTACGGTGCTTTGTAATTAATAACGGCTAAACTGCCCCTAGCGCCCCCTCCACCTACTCTGATTAATATTTTGATTCTATCACATTCCCTCATAACGCTAACTGATTACTAATCAAAGAATTTCATCATCGCTAACTAATTAAACAAAATATAAAATAAATTTATCGCCAAATACTCATAAACATTAAAAGCAATAGTTAGCAAAATGAAAATAAAAAATACTCGACAGCAATATAAGCATAATGCCCATAAATCATCATTTCACTTTTATAAAAATAAAAAGTTAGTCATTATGTCTAGCCTTCTTATCCTCAACTATGTCTCTCGTTACTCTTCTTTAAAACATCGTGTCAAACCCCTTACCCTTTATTTTTTTTTTTTTACAAAAGTTCCATACAAATGTTATTATTAATGCCAAAAAGTTAACAACTTTTCTTTACGTCACAACAAAAAAAATGCCAATAATTTTTTATGTCACAACAAACAAATGTAATTAATTCAATTAGCATTGATTGCCCTAATGCTATTTCAAATTGCTCACTATAAACAAAAAATATCTCCTGACATCTCTTCCTTAAAAATACGTTTTTGGCCTTGACATCCTTATCAATCAATAAATGCTGCTTCTCCCCCTATTAAACATTATATTTTACGTTCATCTTTGCATTTACAGTCTATCACTACAAACATCTCTATATCTTTGTAATAATTAAAAAATTGCTATAAAGTCATGACTATTATTCTATCAAGTAATTTATACATATATATAGCTGCACCTTCCTCTTTTCCAGTTTACGTTAATTCAAACAACATTTACAACTTTGTTCGCATGTCTTGCTTATATATATAATATATAATAAACAACATACATTACATATCAACTATATATAATATACAGCACACATTACATATCAACTATATATAAAATACAACACACATTACATGTCAGCTACTAAAATCGCATTGGTCTATTAAGAATCAATACATGTGATAAAGCTATGAACTGGACAGGTGGCGAAAGGTTCCATTTTGATTTTATTACTCATTCATTAGCATAATTAATATCCTCATCTATCTATATCGCTTCCTCTCAGCATTCCAGGCCCCAATTCTATAAAACACCTTACCTAAAAAACAACTATTTCTATCTTTACCTAGAAACAAGCTGAAACAAAATAGATCGTCTAAATCAAGACAAAAGCTCTTTTTTCAAAAACACACCCTTAACAGTAACCCCTTTGCTTTTATATATACTATCTATACTCGCTCATTTCGTAATAATTAAAACCATCAATCATAGAAAAATCTATTGCATCAAGCACAAAATGCTATCATAAATTAGATATCAACCTTTCCAAAACCACATCAAATCGTAAAAGTCAATCATGGCATGATCTAATCAATAGCAGAAAATCTTTAAAGTCTATGGACCTACTAGGAATTTCTCCAAATATCAGTAATCAACCCCTCCTCCCTCATCCTCCGCGCATATAATTTATTATCTAAAAAAAATAGCTTATTATCATTATTTTCAATTTACATAGAACCCAATACTGATTATCAAATACCATCTATATCTTTTGAAGAGTCAGATAACTCGATCATTAATGACCTGCTCAGCAGTACACTCTACCTCCCCTTCCACCAAAATTTCTTATATCTACTCTTTAATTTACTAATTTACTATTTTAATTTATAAATTTAAATTCAATCTCTAGTAAACGCAAACGATGGACGCTCAATCAACAATTCTAAATCATGCGTAATTACCCCACAATAACCTTATTCATATATATATTTTTATAAATCCTATAAAAACCCTTTGTATATCAGAAAATTCCTCTAAATTTTTTTTATCTTACTAAAAATCGATTTTGCCCCCCTTTTTTTTATTTCTCCCATTATAAAATAATATATCATGTAACCCCAAAACTGTTATAATATATTAGTTGTCTACTGATTCGAAGCCTAGTACATCCATCGATAATAACTACCTCCAGTACAAAAGCTCTGATGTAATTTTTTAACACCTTATTCTACTTCAATATCGCACATTATAAAATATTCTTACATATTATCTAAATCGAAAATATTCTAATTAAAATATTTATATACACAAAAAAAAATTATTTATTAGTTACATTTCTTTTAAAATTATTTTTTAAACCTATAAAGATAACTTTTTTATAATATAATTGCTTTTAAAAATTCAAGATAACTTTGAATAGCGATTACATCAAATGTAAAATAGAACTTGAGATTTCTGATAAAAGAATACAAGTGTTAGAAAAAGCTATCACTATAGTCTCCCAGTTATAAAACATCGTCGCAACCAAAATTATGAAATATAATTTATAACAGTCTTGATCCAATTAATATATCGCCTTTTTTTTTTTTAGGGAAAAATTTTTTTTTGTTAAAAATAATATTTAACCTTTTAGCAACCCACTTTGATTGAAAAAAATTATTCATATTTCCAAAAATAAAAAAAATTGAACGCACATTATACTCAAGGTCAAGATATCATAAGAAATAAAAACATTTAAATTAGTTGCCGCAGTGCAGCGCAAAACAATTTGAAAGATACTTTAAACAATTTTAAATTAATAAGGCGCTATAAGGATATAAATGTAAAATAAAATTATAAATAGTAGTTTTTTATTGGTGATAATTAGAGATAATAATGAAATGATAATATAATATAGTAAAATGATTCTTTGTTTTGAAATAATTAAACCTTGTTATATTATAAATGCTTAGTCAAGTAAATAGCGTATAAGCAAAAAGTTATAAAAAATTTATTTAGGTTTGGAAATAGGGTCAATGATTTTGCCCATTTTTGTAATGATCCTAGGTTTCGTAATTTTACCAACTGCTGATGCGGTGTTCCATTCAGGTCCAACGGGCAAGTTAAGCGAGTTCTGGTAGTGTGTCTGGCTCACATATGGGAACGGAACTTTATCGACCTTGTAGTTATTCAAGCTCTTCATCTGTTTTTGGCTGATAATGACATCGCCCAGTTTCGCATCTTTTCGCCTTTTCTCCAGCCGCTCTATCTCGCGCCTCTTCTCCTCGTCTTTCTTCGCTGCAAACTTGCTCATCCTCACCTCTGACGCGTTAGTGCCACCCCACGATCCCCATCCTGGCAGAAGCTCGGTCCCTGCAAGTTGCTTGCCCTTCGCGCTGTCGTTGAACTCGCGCTCGATCATACTCTGCTTCTCCGACTTGAACTCCTCCTCGAAAACGCCCGCGTCTGCCGCAAATGCCCGCTCAATCAGCTCCTTCTGCGTAAACACCTGTGTTGGCTCGACCGCGTTCCTCTCGATCTCGTCGTCTGTCTCTTCGTCCCTATCAGCTTCGATTTTCGCCGCTACGCTTTCCGCATCGCCGGCTTTGTTTTTCTTCTTCTTGTTCCGCTTCTTCTTCCCTGCAGCTGGTTCGCCGCTATTCTCTCCTAAGACCATCGCACTCTCTGTTGCTGACTTGCCCTCGGCATCTTTCAACGCCGTCGATACCTTACCCTGTCCGCCTGAACTTGCAACAACTTTGCCAGTCACCATACTCACTGAATACGCTTTACTCGCTGCCTTGGCTTTTGGCGCATTGCTCACATCGACAGATAAATTGATCTTCTCAAAGTCCTCGTTGATCATCACTTTACTGTCCCTAAATTTAATGTCTGCGGCCTTCGTCTCGCTCAATGCTGCTGCATTCGCTGCCGCTAGCTTCGCCTTCCTCAGCTTCGTCGATGCCTTATCAACCCTCTTGCTGTCCTCTGTTAGCGCATAATCAAACGTCTGCTTAACCATAACGTCGCCATTCGCTGAGTTTGATCCGAGCCATGGGTTTGACGATCCATCAACTTGATCGTCGCTAGTGCTTAATGACCTCGTGTTTGCATTCGCTACTTTCGCTTTCATCGCATTGCCAAGCCCCTTCTTGTCCGCTCTATTGGTCCCCTTTGCTGTGCCATCGACACTTATTGCATCGTCGCCATCGTCGTCATAGTCATTGTTGCCACTATCAATTACTGGTGTATTTATAGCTGACAGCATAACCGTTCCTGATCCGCCATCACTTGCTGCTGGTTTGCCAAACGTTCGGCGCCCGCTCACGGGCATCTCGTCCTCTACCTCGTCGCCATCCAATCCGCCTGTATGTGCCATCAGTTCGCGCTTAAGCCTCAGCGCCTCCTGTTTCACCTCCTCGCTTCTCAGCTTGGACCCGGTTTGCATGAACTTCATCTTGAACAAATTTGACGACCCTGAATTTAAAAGAAGCTTATTCGTCTCTTCGTCTATGCCGCCCTTATCATGCACCAATTCGTCAATCTCATTAATCATAGATTCGGCCGTGTTGCCGCTGCCGCCGCCGTAATTAGTGTTGGATTCGTCGTCGTCTGACCCTTCGCTCTGCTCGTTGATCTTCTTTTTAAGCTCTTCATGCTGCTCAAACTGCTCGTGTAATGAATTCCTGACTTCTTCATTATGTTTGCCGAACTTTTGCATCGATTTTGCCCATTTTCCAGCCCCTTTATGCCTCAAAGTCATCCTCTCCAACGCACGTTTTTGCTCTTTTTTCGATTGACTGTCCATATCATCGTCCTCCTCATCGCCATCCAGATCTGAAAGCCCGTCTGACCCGCCTAGCTCCCTATTCTTCTGCTCGTTTCTAAGCCGCTCCTTCTTCAGAATTCTTCTGTAAGATTTTGACTTGATTTTCGATACTCTCTTCGCTTTCTGCTCCTGTCTAAACAAAAGCTCGCGGATCGCTCGCAGCTCGGCTTTACGCGCAAAGACTTGCTCTTTGTTCTCTTTTGCTAATTCTAGCTCTTCGTATTTTCTTAAGCTCTCCTCCTCAATCCCACTCTGTTTAAGGATATTGTCAATATCCTTTTCCAGTCCATCAGAAATCTATTATTGAAAGTCAGCATTTGTTAAAATCAAATTATTTACATATTAAAAAAAAAAATAAAGGAGGATATTGGTAGAGCAAATTTTATACTAAAATTCAAACTCGTTTTTTTTTAATGAAATAATTTAAAAATTCAGATATTTCCAAGAAAGCTTATAAAAAAAATTAAATAAAAATAATTGAAAAAGTTACCGAGAAATTATTAGATGTAAAAGCGCCTTTATGAGGATCCACTTTTTGCTGATTTAGAGGGAACTGTAGGTGGTCAGCACTGCGGTTTTGAGTTACGATTGGTTGCCAATCCTCTACCTCTTTTTTAGTTACTGTGTAAGCAGCAGATCTATCAAATTTTTCTTGGATTCGTTTGGGTAAAGGTGCAGTCAAGGGCCCGAGTTTATTGCTTTTTTCCTTAACTAAAGCATCTGATTCTTGTAGCTTAGATTTAATAGAGCTCAAGGTTTTATTTTTTGAAATTGAGCCTAGAACATCCGACAGATCGATCCTTGTTGTGTTTTCTATACAAAAAAAAAATACAATCGTAATGATAAGTATAAATAGTAAAATGTAAAAAGTCATGCTTTGAAAGAAAAAAAAAGATCAACATATGTATCATAAAGCTAATAAAAGATAATATAATATAAAAATTTCTTTAGAAACCTTGAGGTTTAACTGCGCCTAAATTAAACTCAGATTCGTCAACTAATTCAGATTTTTCTACGGTGTAAGCAGGCTTATTTTTATTCATATCCACTCCTAAACTGGCTAAAAGCTTTGAATGGCTTTTCTTTTCTTGGCTTTTATCTATATAAGGAGCTTCAATGTTTTTTTGAATGCTTGGATCTTCAAACACTTCCAAAAAATCATCCTGTGAATCTGAATTTTCAGAATCATAATTAGAATCGTCATTTTGGTCTTCAAAACCTTGGAATTCATCCTCAGAATCAGCGGTAGTTAAATCTTTAAAGCTGACTTTACTTTTTTTATTTTCCGATGAATTTTCAGAATCATTGGGGACTGATTCAGACAAGAACATTCCTTGTGAAGAATACTCGTCATCATCAGAATATTCAGATTCAGATTCGTTAGCACTTTTTTTTGAATTTCCTTTTTTAGACGCACCAAAACTAAAGCTGTCAAATTTTTCGTCGTCTGAATCACCAAAAGCTTCATCACTATCAATTTCTTCGTCGTCATGTTCAGGATCATACGTGTATTTTGACAATGTATCGCCACCATCCTCATCTAAGCCGTAATCAAAACGCCTCTTTTTTGTTGATCTATTCTTTTTACCGTTATCATCTGAAGAGCTGTTTCCAAATTCGTATACATCAGGATTAATATTTTTCTTTGGCTTACTGGAATTTTTGACGATGTTGGGTAGGCTATTTTTTAGAGATCTATTGTTTTTTGTATTTACTCCGTTAGAACCATTCTGGCTAACCTTGCTCGAACCTTGCTTCGACCTTTTGTTTTTATTTCCCATTCGATTATCTAATTATATTTTGCTTAAACTTATGAGTATGATCTGATAGATAGCAAGAATCGTAGCTGCTACAATATTATATAAACTAAAGCAAGAAATATTATTAGGTTGCTTATATATAAACTTTTAATAATTCAAAGTGTATTCATTTACAATTGACTAAATACCTTCAAGAAAAAAATTTTCTTTAAAAACCTTATAATTTAACTTTTTTTTTTTAATTTTTTTCCCGATAGCAAATCATACTCGAGATATCAATGTTATTTACTGATCTATAATATTATTGGATATTTAATGACCTTTTATTGGCTAAACTACTTTTTTTTTTTGAGCCAGAATTTTTTTCTGTAGGTAATAAATTTTTTTATATAAGCTGATGAGGTCTACAAAATTAATTTCAATATATGGAAAACTCTTTTGAAGAGCTGAAAATATCCTATAAAAAGCTTTATACTCATCAGCTTTAGTTTATTTTTATATTTAATTACTAAAACCAATAGAATATTTCACACATTAAGCCAATAAGCTATTCCAACTCATAATTATAAGTTATTTTTCTTAGAGTAAGCGCTCTGCATCCCTAAATTATTTATAAAATAAATTATTTCGCAGAATGGAACTATTACCTTTAAAATTTTTGTACTCATAAGTCTTAAATAATTTATAATTCATATTTTAGTATAAAATTGTATATATTAGCTGGTTCAGCCAAAAATTTTATCTGGTTCACAATAGAAAATTAAATTTATACTAAAAATAGTCCACCTCACATAAGAATCTCCCATAAAAGTCTCTAAAATTGAAAATAAATAATTTCACTCCAGCTTTTTTTATGCTACTTGTCAGCCTCCCTTCAAATAAATTTTTTTAAATAAAAATTTAGGGGTAAAAGTATTTTACACATGTAATAACCTATTGTGAAAATATTCATAAGTATATATTAACAGTAACAAAAATGAACTAAAGGTAAAATATCATTTTTAATTGCACTAGAATAAAAATATATATTTGAAAAAAAAAATAAAATAAAAAAAACCATCGAATCCAAAGGAAATTTTTCACTAATTATTTAATCATTAAGCTCGTTTTTAAAAACCAAAAATATACTTAATTACTTTTGTCTATATACGGTTTGACACTTGTATTAAATATTTTTTTTTCACAGTTTATTAAAAAATATTTAAAAGTATACAAAATACTATTAAAGAATATTTAAAATGTTAAAATCTAATATTCTAATGCTAAAAAATTCTCCAGCAAGCCTAACGGCTGCGCACCTAAAGGGAAATGAAATCAATATACTAACCGAAAGATCCTTTCAGACATTGCTTTAAGTATTCTGGATGACTGAAGTTACAAGCAGTCATGGAATTAAGCTCGCTCCAACAAAATTAAATTCGTTGAGAACATTGAGCACCTAGCCAGAGCTTACATCTAACGGATAACTTTTCTACCTCTCTTTTTTCTATACTATAAATAGAGTTAGAAAAATTTAGAATTGCTCATTTTATCTGTTTTTTTTTGCTCTTATAGTTAGATAATTGCCCTTGCGCGCCGAATACTCATTAAAAATAAGGCCATTATTAGATTTTTTTTCGAAACATTAAAATATTTTAATTCTTATTTTAATATTTTATAGCTATTCAATAGATATAATTCAATATTCTTTGATACAATTGTAGATCAAATAATCCTGGATTAATTATTAAATTCAAGTATAAATAATATTTTAAAAACATTTTTTATAACGACTATATGCTTAATAAAACAATCTTTTTCAAAATATCAATTCCCAAAAGTTTAATCATGCTTTTTAAAATTATTTTTAAAGTTGTGGCGTTCATTTAAAATCAAAAAATCAAAGCTAATAAATTTCAGTTGGATAAATGAAAGCTTTTTATTATAAATATTTAAATTTAAATGCTGAAATTAACATATAGACTTGATATAAAGTTCCTTATATTATCATTTTTATTTAACATTATGTATTTATTATAATAAAAAAACACGTTTTTTTAAGAAAAAATCATTAAACAGAAAATTCTAAACTAAAGATATAGACACTTTAATACTTATTGATAAAAACCGCTATTAGAAGGTTATAATCGAGTTTACCAGAAAATCAAAATTACATTTTTAAATAAATAAATTGAATCATCGTCGATAATATCTTCTATATCGATATTAATAAATTGATTACAGCTTTTTAGTTATATATAATAGCTTAAGCACTAAAATTTCAGTACAAGATCATAAAAAAAACGAATTTCTATTTTTTGCTTCAATAAGTAATAAGTTTTCTTTTTTTTTTTTTACGAAAAGAATTATTAATTGAAATAAAAAAAATCTTCTTAATAAAAAAATATAGATTTGATTTTTATAAATCTATATACTAATAGACATGGAAGATGATCAATTAAAAATTTAAATGAAACCTAGATAGAAAGGTATACACCATACACATTTAAAAACACAACTTTATTCATATATTATGTATATGAAAGCTATAACTGATTAGGGCATTAAATATTGAAACTTTGAGTAAAATATTAAACCTTGACATAAAATTTTACACTAAAAATTTTAAAGTATTGGCTTTTATTTCGCTTAGAATATGATTTGTATATAAAAACTCATTTATATAATATAAACTTCCAATGAGAATAATATACATTTTATTTCTTATATTATCTTAGAATAAAGTATATATTCTATTTTATAGGATTAATCTATGTTTAAATAGAGATAAAAATATCTTGAGTAAGTTTTACCAATATTAGATAATTCAGTTACTTTTTCCTTGAAATTTTTGAAATTTTTATTTATGAAATCGTAATCAAATTTCCTGCTACACTTATCAGACTTATAGCAATTCTTTGTATCTTTTAGAGAAAGATAAATTTCATCAAACTTATTTCCTGTTACCTTAACAATTTCGTAAATTTTAGTTAAATTATTAGAAAATCGATATCCCTTCGACTCAAATTTTTTTAATATCTCAGCAAAATTTAAAAAATGTTTAATGGAATTTTTTCTTCTATCATTAACATATTTTTTTGCCTCGCTTATATCACAAGTAAATTCGAATAATTTTTCTCTATTTTGGCTGTTTGTTTGAAAATAACATGAATTAAAATTTTTACCGATTGTGCAGATATTTTTAAGGGAATAATGGGTTAATATTTGGTTACCATCTTGTATAATCTCCCAAGAAGTGGACAAAGAGTTGAAAAAAATATCATTTATACTTATAGAGATCTCTTCATATTTACATTTATACGAACTTCCGTTATGAAGAGACATTGGTAGTCGAGTTGGTTCAGGACCATTGTTAAATAAGCTCCATAAATACTTTTTGTAATCCACACTATTCACGCACACAGACATTCCTTCGATGTATTTATTTTCGATTAAAAATCCATAATCATAAGGAGTAGCTAAAACATTTAACATGAAAACAGATATTATTTTTATAGCTATAGTAATTGCTCGCATTTTCTATTGATGTAAAATTTGATATTTTTCTTTACTCAGTTTTTTTTTAAACCTTGGTATATTCTGTGAATAAATTTATCCTGTTTAAAAAAAAATAGTCGGAATTGAGGGTTTAAATACTTTTATTAATTTATATGCTATAAACTCAAAAGGCAATAAAGCTTATAGCTAAGTTAAAATTTCACTATTTTATGTACTATTTTTTTATGATTATTCTATTTATTATAACTTGTATTTATTTTATTCTTTTGATTATAAAAATTTTTATAAAATCGCATTATGTTGCATTGCGTTAACAAATAATAAATAATAAATAATAAACATAAAAATAAACAGAAAAGTATATTAATTTATATTTATACTAAATTTTTATATTAAAGGTTTAATTGTGAAAAAAATTCGACAGAAAATTTATTAGCCTTCGTAATTAAATGAAATTAGCATACTTATAGAATTCATAAATTTACACTTTGAATTTTTTATCACTATTAAAAATTATTATTCTAAACATTTATTAAAAATTTATACCAAAAATACTTTAAAGTTCATATAAAAATAACTAAAATTTCATTTATTATATCATAAACAAAATTCTAATGATATAAAAAGTTAATATAAAAGGTATAGAATTCAATTTTATAAATAAAAATATAAAAATCTTCCAATTGAATGAAATAAATATTTATAAATTAAATTATATGTACGTATTAATATATAAAAAAGATATATTCAAGAAATTTCGGTTTTTCTTTTATCGATAAATCTATGCGCTAATTTATGTATGAAAATGATTTTTTAATTCACTTTTTTCACAATAAAAATAGAATAAAATTTGATTCCATATGTGACAGTGTATGAAATTAAACTACCGAAAGTGCAAAAAAAAATTTATAGATTATTTTCTAACTATAGTGCTTTTAAATTTTTGCAAAATTAAAATAATATATATATGTATATGTAGTAACTAAAATCAAATTCAACAAAGATAATTATACTGATATTAATATATAAATTAAAAAATGTTTTTTGTATTTTTTTTCACAATATTTTCAATTAATATATATTATAATAAATAATAATCAAAGAAATATTTCAGTTTTTTTGAATTGGAAGGATTTTCAAGGTGAAAATAATTATTAGTTCTATTTAACTGCAAAAAAAAGGTGTTAATTAATTGATTATTTCAACCTAATATCTCGTATTTTAGGCTCTTGAATATAAATTTGGCTGTTTATATAATAATATTCCTAAAAATAATGCTAAAAAATTAAATAAATTCAGCTATATAGATATTATTAAAAAGGGTTTGAAAGTATTTACTAAGAAAATTATTTAAAATATCAACATTATATGTAAGATTATGATAGAAAGTATCTAAAAACTCAGAAAAAAAATTCCATAATTTTTGATACCATTATTTTTATCTTATTATTTATTCTTATTAATCTAATAAAAAAAGCTTTATTATTGGTATAAATTTTGAAATTTTTTATTATATTTTATACAAATAAAATTTATTATTAAAAATTTATTTAACTTTATCGTTAAAAAATTATTAATAATTAGTAGTGACTTTATAATCAAACATTTGAATTATTTTGACCATATTTATTGAAACTAGTTATTTTTATATATTATGAGATGTCCCAATTTTTATATTGAGATAATAGTGTTTTTTTACGGTATTTTTTCTCTTACACATTCTTGATCTTACTATTTTTGTAAAATCGTATATAATTATATCAATTTTATTAAATAATTATTTCAAAAAAAAATTTTTTTTCAGTCTAATAAAAATTACTGTTGTGAAAATGAATTCCTTAATCAAAGAAAAAACACTATTATTACATAAATTTGTATTTAGATAAGCAGAAAATATATTAATAATATATATATTATTGATCCAAAATTTTATTGAATACCTATATCTAATATGAACATTAAATTTAAGATAGTATCACTAACAAGATTTTTTTTGATATAAAGTATCACTCCTTAGAAAAATCATCAACATAAAAATCCAGCTCTTTACTATTATTTGGTTAATTATATATAGATATAACAAAAATGCCAATTTAGAAACAGAAAATATTTAAGTCGAAAAAATAACTAATAAATAGTGTATTATTAATGAAGATTAAATCTAAAGGGTAAATATCAGAGCTAATAAATTTAAGAGACAGTTGACTAATCTATTAAAAAATTTTATTAATTAATATTTTTGAAATAATTTACCGTTTTTTGGATGTATAAATCGTGTTTTTGGAACTCAACATAATTGCATCTCAACCGGAAGTATGTTAGCTTTTTAGTATATAATGAACGAAAAAAGATATCCAGAGGTCAGGTATTTGAGAGAAAGTACATCTAGAAAAATAATTATTCGATAAATTTAGTAAATTATTGGTTATTCAAAGTGTATGGCTTCTGAAATCGAAAGATATGGTTTCCATTTGTTTAAAATCTTATTTTAGGAGATTCGATCAAACCATTCCTATATATGACTAGGAAAACATATTTTACAAATAATGATATATGAATGCTATAGCTATGAAATAAGTGAGATTAGATGGTTAAAATCTATTTTAATTAGCTTAATTACAAGATAAATTTTAGTTTCAGTTGTCTAGTATACTTTAATTAGCCCCTGTGTGTAGAATAAAGTGTGGTATATCGATTTAAATATCTTTTGGAATATATATATATGACATTCTATAATAATTAATTTTATACTAGAGCTGGATTATTTACTTTTTACAAAATTTATGTTTTTTGTACAATTGATCGTATATTTTTTAGTAATGATATCGCAACAATAAATTCTTATTATTAATAAAAAACCTTATCTAAAATTATATTATTAACTTTAGAATTTTAAGTGTTTGAAAGCTTTTGTTTTAAAATAATTTTTCTTGAATGAGATAATTATTTAGAATTCTAAATATAGCAATCATAAAAATAAAAAAATAATTTATAATTATAGCTTTACGATTTTAAAAAATTCTAAACCGAAATAGTATTAGCATTATTAAAATGATCGTCATAAATATTAATACTATTCATGATAAGTTTACATCAAAAAATTTCAATATATTACAACAAACATATTAATAAAATAATTAAGTGTTTCAATAGCTAGAAATGCTTAATAATCAGTATTTTTCCTGAAAATATTTCTTTAGAAATTAAATACATACTTTTTTATCAAATTTATCGTATTAATATAAAATTTATTAATACAATACCAGTTACAAGTTCTCGAAAAAATAATTAAAATTTTTCTCGATTAAAAAAAAAACATAATTAATTAATGTTCATTAAAAAATTTTTAAACACAAAAAGCTCAAAAAATTTTCAAAATAATTTTACATAATTTAAAAATTAGAATAAATTTGCATAGATTATTTTAATTTATAATATCTTGTAATCAATAAATAAATTGTAGATAAGTAATATATTTTCGATTTGATAATTTATTTTTTATTTTTTAGTGGTTTTAAATAATAAATGATCATATTAAAAATAATACCCATACTTTTTCCTTGCGTTAATTTTAGATTTTATTCTTATATTGATAATGAGCACAGCAATCATAAGATTTTTCACTTATTTGGAGCTGATAAATCCAAGAGGCTGGTTTTTATATATAATTTTTGGAAATTATGTTTTCTTTTGCGTGGGTATCTGTTTCCCAAGAATTTTAATACATTTACGTTAATTATTAATTATATATACTTTGAAATAAATTTTAGTAGTCGAAATGCATGAGTTTATGTGCTTAAGAATTTTCTGAGATTAAGTGAGGTTATGAGGAATTCTTCACTGTGGAGTCATTTCATATTTGGAAATCAGGATTAGCTAAGATGTTTTTTTTTGAGTTAAATTTTGGCCGATTATATCTATTTAGTTTAATTTTTTTGTATTTAATATCGGTAATAATTTTAGAAATCGTCTCTAATGTAATAAAACTGTGTTTAATAGTATTATATTTTTCATAATATTGCTCTTTAAAATTTTTTATTAACACTCTAATATTTTATAACTTTAAAAAATAAAAAATAAAATTAGCATTAGCATTAAAAATTTCCAAAGAACCAGAAAAATGCTAAATTACATGTAAAAATAAAAAATTTTGACTTGGATCCTTCTGAGAAAATTTCAACTCAAAAATTAAGTACGTTTACATTTTAAAAATTCAGAAATTTCTATTAAACTCTTAATGAATATTTATTTATTAGATAATTTTAAAAAAAAAATTTTCTTGAACTTAATGCTGGCGTTTTATCAAGATAAAAGTTGTGTGATATACGATATTAAATATGAAACATCCAGTTCACAGAAGCGGAAAGATAATCCGAGAACCGCAACTTCATTCTGATAACACTCAATAAACAGTCTGTTATTGAAAATCTATACCGCTAGAAATAAAATATCTGATTGAAAATTATCTATAAAATAATTCACGAACATTTTTAATGATTCTATAGTTTTGCAAGAAAATAGAAGTTATATAGATGGGCCGGTATAATACCTAGAATATTCAAAAATAGAAATTTATCAAAAAAGTATCTAGAAAAATCCAGATTTGCAGTTATGAATTAGTACTTTCTACCATTTCGGTCCGAAAAAAATCAAAAAAAGAGATTTAAGAGCTGATATGAGTTCTATATGCATAATTTTGAAAAAAATTTTAAGCGACTTCGAAGCCTTTAAAATTCTGAAACATCAGCTACTGAAGAAATCAAGCAGATAACAGAATGAAAATAACCTATACATTAAGCCATATTGAAATTTAAAAAAATAGATCATGGTATAAAAATCATGCTTGAGTAACTTTAAAGGTAGTTATTGATAGTTATAACATGCTCTTATGAAAATTTCAGAATTCAAAGCGGTCCTGCAGAAATTGATGCAAAATTTTATTTCAAAAGTTTATATCGGATATGTATTTTACATTCAGTTATAAAAAAATCGAAATATGTTTGAAGTTTTAATACTTTAACTACCTCTCCAAGATTAAATTCGTGATTTAATGTACTTTTCAGAATTATTTTCAGATTTAATGAAACATCAGTTGATGTGTCAATTTTATAATGCTCATATATAATTGGATTAGGTACACATATTATTGCACCAAGAACTATTATAGTTCATATTTTTCGATTTAGTTAGTGATTTAGATAAAAAAAAAACTCTATTAATTTATTTGATTGATATCACAGAAAAAATCTAGAAAATGGATACTTTTTTATTTTTAATATTTTTTACTAATATTAGTTGTTATTTTTTAAAAATTATTATAGTAATATCAAAAATATTTTATTTTAGATATATTTCCAAGATGGCTCTTGTGAGATTAATTATATGGTGATTTACTGGATATAATCCAGATTTTATAATTTTTTGAGCTATCAATTATAGAGTGCGTTTAGCTAGCCAGGTCTCTATAGATTCCATCTCCAAATTATATCATGAGAACAAAACTATATATAGGATTAATCACCTCCTTTTAAAAGGGCCTACACATTAAATGTAAATTTGAAACATTAATTTTTTTTTTTTTAGTTTGAAATTTATCAAATTTTATCATTGCGAATACGTTTCTATTATTGCGAAAATTTACGAAAAAAGTATAAATGGTGACTAAATACACGATAATTATACAAAACCCGGCTAGGAGTGAAATTATTTCAGCAATAAGACCTCGAAATCAGTCAATTAAAGCTCAAATATTGAAAATTATTTAATAATTTTTTGATTGTGACAGCACATCAGTATTTACTTACAATTTTTATACAAAATAATAGTAATAATTAATGATAAAAAAAAAATTTTTTTTATATGGGATTTCCTAATATATTTCTTTTGAGAAATTTTGAATCTGGAACAGGTGATAGATTTCTGTAAGTCATAAAAATGCAAATTTAGGATTATGAATTATATTAAATATTTTTCAAGCCTGGATTGCACCTATTGGCTCATGGATATTAACGAAATCTTTTTATTAGAATATATATTTTACATTCAATTTACTTATTATGGTTAGCATTATGAATACACACTTTTTTAATTTGTAAAAATATTTATCAATAACCAAATCATTATTTTATCTATTATTTTATGCTTTATAAAATAAAAATTGGTGTAATTATGAGACGGTTCGGAAGATATTTCTATTTTTACTAGCATAAGAATAAGATATTATAATATATATACGACTTATAGATAAACGCATCAGCATTAATGATTTAGATAAAACTATTCTCTTTAGTACCAGTCATTATTAAATTTTATTTCACGCTTTTATGCTATTTTTATTCACTTAGTTTTATAATGAGTGTTAAAATGTGATATGTAGCTGAATGTATACTATTATCAAACATATGATCATAAAGATCAATAAAAAGATCAATTATTATACTTATGTTTTTATAGTAATATCTGTGAAATTTTAAAAAAATCTTTGATATTTTTTTTATTGATGTTTAAAATTTCATCTTATACAAATGCCATTTTGAATATATATTTTTATAAAATATAACAATTTATTCGAATTAAGATGAATTGTGATTATAAAAGATGTTCTTAGAGCAGTATGGAAACAGCACTATCTCGCTTAGAATATATTCAATTAAGATTTAAGCATTGTGACCGACTTACCTGTGTACGCAAAGATACAATTAAGCCTTTTTTTAAATTTTTTTTGCGCTTCGTTTTATATTTTAGTAATCATATTGTTAATTCGCCTATTTTGAACTAATTCCGTTTATTTAAATAATTTTCATATTTCATGGCTTTTTAATTCCAATAAATCTCTTAACGAATATTGTTCAAAGAAAATGTGGATTAATAAAATAGATAATTTTTGTAAATGGAATGCTTTGAAAAAAAAATATGATAAACAATTTATAAATACTAATTTTAGAAAAAATTTATTAGAATAATACTTATTTGAGTTTATGAGAAGGTTATGATAGATCTAAGGGGTATACTGAGTTTTGGCGAATTTTTTTAGAAGGTCGATGTTTAGAAATAAACTGGATTGGTATATTTATAAAATTTTGGAATTTATCAGAGGAAAATGAGTTGGTTTAGGATGAATATGGATCTTAAGCGTTTTTGATGTACGATGTAATATCCACCAACACAGAAAATTTTAACAAATTTTGATGTAAAAAGAATGTTTTTGTTTTTTCTCAGTTATTTTTTCAGCGCTTATTGATCACTATAAAATAGCCCACATTTCTGGATTGCCTAGTAAACTTTATAAATTAATAACTGTTTAGGATGAAGTAAGTACAATATTTTACATTTATTTAATTGGATATATAATATTACATATTAAAATAAATAATAAAATAATCCAAAGATAATAATTTCCAATAAACCAAATAATAATTTTCTTAAAGGAATAGCCAGAAGGGTGAATAAGCCGTTTTTGTTAGTACTATGCTCTACAAGTGATTTCTTCTCTTCAATTCTACTTGTACCTCCACTAAAGCCTAGTCAAAACATAAGTTAAATGAAAAAGTTTCCCCTATAGTTTAAAATCGTAGTAGGTTAAATTGCTTTGAGCTATCTCGTATATTAAAATAGTTGATTATAAGAGTTAAATTTCTGAAAACTAAAGAGTTATTTTGAGGTTTTTTATTTCTTTTGGCAAAAAAAACCCACATAAATTTTAATAATATTTAGGCCTAATTATATTAAGAAAATTTTTTTTGAATGCGTGTATCTATCATTTGAAGAAGTTTAAAAATTTTTTTTTTTTGGCTTTAATCAAAGCTTAGTCAGTATTTTTTAGATTACCTATTTCAATATTTGGCCAAAATTTCGTTGGTTACTCACGCGAGTTTTAAAAATTCCAACCCATCAGAAAGTATTAGCCCTATCCCATCCAACACAGCATAAAAATAATTTATCGATTCGCTCATGATTTATAAGTAAACTATCTATTTAAAATTAAATCTATATTAGCCAAAAATTTTTTCTATGGATTATAGGACTTTTTATTTGCTACAGTTTGGAGGATTTTTTTTATTAGAGATAGCACTACGCATAGAAAAGGTATAGCGTGATTAATAAATTAAAAAAAATATGGCGTAATTTGAGCGCAATTTAATACTACAGAGCCTTATAGTTATTTGATACTGGTAATTTTTTTTAGAATATGATTTTATTTTATTTAGATTTGGTGAAATAAATTAGAATGCAACATGCTAGTATATTGATAAAAATTAATTAGAGTTATTCCAGTAAAAAAATTAATTAGTTAATAATTTTGTACTGTTTTAAGAGTTACCAAAATGAGATGCTCTTTAGGAGTGAGTCACTAAATAGTGATAAGTGTAACGTCGTACGAAGCTTTATTGTTATAAAGCCAGTAACTAAAGCACAAAATACACTTAACCAATGGCTGATTCAAAGTGAAATTAGTAAGCATATAAATCGAAATACTA
This sequence comes from Smittium culicis, assembly GCA_001970855.1. Classification (NCBI taxonomy): domain Eukaryota; kingdom Fungi; phylum Kickxellomycota; class Harpellomycetes; order Harpellales; family Legeriomycetaceae; genus Smittium; species Smittium culicis. The sequence continues at coordinate 45,563 of LSSN01000086.1, forward strand.
TTTCGTTTTTGCAAACAATTATTTCAATTTTTAATGATCGCACCAATAATATTAATCTGAAATAGAACAATCATTTTCTCAGGATATCCCAAATTGAAGTAATGTAATAACTTGATAATTTTTTTTTTATTTGCATATCTCAGATATGTAAAAATTTAATAAAAGTCGCTTTAAACATCTCTAATTATTCATTAATTAAAATCATTAAAAAAAAATGGTAGAGATGTGACTACTCTTCGAAATAATCTCCGATATATTAGTGCGGTAGTATCTATGGTACAGGTATATTAAAATTTTCCCACCTGCCAGATTTGCTATTATTTTTGTTTGTCATTAGAAATTATCACCAAATATATTACATGTACAACCATTAATATTATTTAACTCGCTATAACAAATAAAATTCTTAGTAAAAAAGCGCCCGCTTTTTGTAATGATATCCTTATATAGAATTTCTAGTTTATTTTGAGGTTAAGGATAATATCGTCATAGCCTACTTTTGCTCAACTAGAAATAAATCTTAGAGGCAAAAAAAAAAGTAAAATAAAATTATAAAACAAGATGGGTTTTCCCAAACTAAATCAATTCAACAACCATCTGTTCCGTAGTTTTATAATAATTAAATCATAAATTTAAGTGACATTTCTAATCAATGATAAAGATAGCAATTTATTCGATTTTCATAGCTTCAGCTATATCTGCCGGAATTCGCACTCAACCATCGCGTAAACCAAGAATAGTGGGGGGTACATACGCTGAAATTTCTGAATTCCCATATATCGTTGCAGAAGACATTGCAGTTGCTGATTCATTTGGGTTTTGTGGTGGATCGCTCATAACAAGCAAACACGTTATCACAGCGGCTCATTGTGTCTATGCTGGTGAGTCAACCCCAGTTACTGCTAATAGTTTCAGTATCGGTTATGGTGAAGTTGACCTATATAAATATCCACAAGTCAATCCCAATGTTAAATCGTATACTTTACATCCTGACTATAAAAATGACGATTCCAATAAGAATGATATAGCAGTACTTGAATTGATAGAGCCTGTGGATATGTCTGTTACTTCATTTGGAAAAATATACGACTTGCCAGTAACTGATGGATTGGTAACAACTGCTGCAGGGTGGGGAGATACTGAAGGAGCTCCCGATTATTTTCTAAAAAGAACTGATCTCATTGTTACATCTGTCAATAACTGCACAAGATACAATAAATACTGGAACGGGAACAATGGACTCACAGTTTGTGTTGAATCTGATGGTATCACAGCTACATGTTTTGGAGACTCTGGAGGTCCTCTTTCATTGTCAAACTTACCAGGAGCTCCTATAGTCGGAATTACCAGTTTTTTTCAAGCTCATTCTTTCAGAGGGCTCAAATGCAGCTCCCCAGAGAATACTAGTTTTTTTACTCATGTTTTTGATCATATTGATTTCATTTCTGAAAGCATTGGTGTACCAAAAGAGCTACTTTTATACTCAACAGAAGGTACTTTAGAAGAAAAGGATTTGGCCATTCAGAAAATAACTGGATTTAAAAGAGGCTCTGAAGCTCCACCAGAAGAAATCTCATCATCTAGCAGCTCTGAATCTTCATCCGAATCTAGCACCGAGTCTTCATCCGAATGCAAAAGCGCTTCAGAGTACCAAGATCTCGTAATTACCTCATCAACAAGTAATAAAATGTACGATTTAAATAACCCGATTTTATTACCTTGCCCAGGTAATGACTTCCAATTCGATTTTGAAGTTGAGTCTGATTATGATACGTATGTAGCTTTTACTGACCAAGGAGGCTACTATAGCTCAGTTGGAATAACGGAAACATTAATTGGACATGTTTCTGGATCATTTACAAAATTCTCAGGAAAGAAATTTCTATCTGCTTCAAAGAGAGCCTCTATTAACAAGCGTACTAAAAATGTTGTATCAATTAATTTGACTGGCCAAACTCTAAAGTTTTATGTAGATGGTTTGCTTAAATTCCAAACATCTAAAAACAAAAACATCATAACCCAGCTCTACCTAGCTCCATTTAAAGGAAAAGCAACATACAGCTTAATAACATCAAAGTGTGTAAATGCTGTCTGCTAAATTATTTAATAATTTAATAATTTAATAAATGCTGTTATATTATCTAGTCGCATTATTTTTAATAATTAATTTTTGCCTTAGATTAATTTATTTTAAATTGAAATATAATTCAATATATGTGCACTTTTATCGATACGCCGCTTATTAAAATTTCACAAAGATAATATAAGCATACCCTTTTATATTCGCTTTCACTTTTGATATTTTTTTCTATTCAATCGAAACCATAAGGCGACAGTTAATATGAATGTTTTTTTTTAGTATTGTATCTTTTGATAATATTTATTCACAGTTTTTTATAAATTGACCCGAATACAAAAGGTCAAAGAATCAGCCTTAAAAATTCAATGATCTAACCTTATATTGTTTATATATAAAGACATTAGTTTTATTATATGTTAAAAGTGTTAGAATATTTTCAAGTACTAATTGCAAGAGCTTATCAAATAACTTCATATATCGTCAGTTTTGCCTCAAATCTGAATATTTTTTCACAGAATTTTATTAGTCAGATAAAAGTGTGAGAAACTGTGTAATAGTATAAACTAAAAAATGGTATTATTTGTTGTTAGGCAAAAAAAAACACCCTATCACATATAAACTCATTTGCTGAATTGTTTTTTTTTTTGTCTCATAGAGTTTATTAAATATAATTTAAAAGTATACTAAACAATATCAAAAAATATTTAAAAAGTTAAAAAAAAATATTAAAAAAATAATTTTTCAACCAACCCCCCTCCGCCGCTCTAGCAACTCCATACTCACTGGGCATTGGTTCAAGGAACTCATTTGCTGAAGAATCAGTTGTGTACCTAAATAAATGGGGGATTCTGAACGAAGAGAGCACTTTGTTGCAGTTTAATATTATTGGCTTGGACAATAAAAATTAAATATTATTGGCGGCATCGAAATGGCATTTCATTTTTTCTATTTATTCTATTAATTGTGAAATTTATTTTTGCTAAAAGTAAGAAATGATTTTACTCATTGGCTATAATTTTTTAATTAAAATTTATGCTCTGCAACACTTATCACTATAAAATGACTCCTTCATAAAGAATCTCCCAAATTGAAATCAATCTACCTTCCAGTAAGTTATGTATATGTATTGCTTCAAGTGGATTGAGTGGACGAAATTTCAACCAGCCAAGGAACTAAGCTCATTCCAAAAAAATCGAAGATTTTAGATTATTGGACTTATAGCTAGAGCATACATCTAAGGTTATTAGTAAAAAATAGTCTTATACCCCAATGGTGGCGACAACAAACTTGAATTTTTTATATAAGGCAACTAAACATTCGAGGTTCGTATTGCTCTCAAACGTTTGATTTGCACATATAAATATAAAAATTTTCGAGGATCAATATTTTCTGTTCAAATAATATATACTTTATTAATATTTTGTATTTATACGAAGCTTTTTTAGAAAACTAAATTATATGTAGATACTTGTAAGTAAAAAAATTTACCCACTACCAAATTTTTTAACTAGCGGCTTGTTCAGAATCCATCATTTAACAAAAATGCAATATCTTTGAATTAATGTTACAATTTTTAGTGATAAAGAGTAGATTGTGGATTGTTGCAGAACTTGGTTATATATACTGCCCCAGAGTTTATAAAAGCAAATTAATAGATTATAAAAAATTAGCAGTAAGTTTTAAAAAAGTTAAAAAAAAGCTAAAAAAAATTAAATTAAAAAACAGTTTTTCAACCAACCTTCCTCAACCGCTCTAGCAGTTCCATGTTCATTGAGCATTGGTTCAAGGATAGATTGGTAATAAATTTTAGTTATATTTTTTGCTAAAATACCAAAAACTAGATTTCTACTATTAGTATGTTAGAGCCCAAATTTATAGCTATTAAATTAGAAATTAATTAGCTTATTTCCAATTAAAAGATACAAGACAATCAATTAATAGAATAGCCAATTAAAACAGATTTTAGTTATTTTTAAACAATCTCTCTTTATGGTAAATAGTCAAGGCCAATCACCATTTAGTTCATATTATACTTTGTATGTACAAACAATGTAGGCGTATAGAAATACAAATCAATGTAAGAAAAGGCATATTTTTAAAAGCAAACATCAAATAATTAATAAATAATCAGTTTAGTTAATTTAATATAAAAAAAAAGTATCGAAAAATTAATGAGTGATATTGCGACCTTTCTTAATCACCTTGTAAATCTAACATAAGCATTTAAATTTTTTTTTTTAATAACTTCAAATCGCTATAAATATGGGCTCCTTAGCTAATAAGGTTCAAGTACTGTGTAGAATAAGGCCATTTCTAAAGAGCGAAAATGCTGACAATTCAGTCACTGTCGAAGGAACTAAAACAGTCAAGGTTTATAATCATCGTGATACTTCTAAAGAGCTCCACTTCACGTAATAATAATCACTTTACTTTTAGAATTAAAACTTCACTTATGTGTCTGAATATAATATTAACGTTTTATATATATTTAATTACTAGATTTGATGCATGCTTTGATTCAAGCGCTTCTCAGAAGAAAATATATTTTCCTTACATAAAAAATTTAGTTGATACTGTTTTCGACGGACAAGTAAAATCTCTAAATAATTTCATTGCTTAAAAGTTTAAACTTTAAAAATTTATTAAACATAATTTATATTATTGTATTTTTCTCATTTAGAGTGCGACAATATTTTGCTATGGAGTAACTGGTGCAGGAAAAACTTTTACAATTCAAGGCGACGATCTTAATTTGGGAATAATTCCTAGAGCAATGATGCAAATTTTTTCTAATTCTTCAACAAGAAATATAAAATTACCAATTAAGCTATCTTACTATGAAGTGTTTAAGGAAAATGTTTATGATTTGCTAAGAGAACGCGACTCAGTTAGTGAATATTAATAATTGATGTCGAGTTATACTTTTTAAATACGCATTAAATATCTTTTCTAAAAGATTTTTATTTTTGCAAATAGGGGCCTGGTCTACCAATTCGCGAGGATTCAAATCGTAGAGTTTTTGTTGCAGGCCTTAAGGAAGTAAATGTCATCTATAAATAAAATACAGTATTTTATTAATCGTATTTTAGTTATATTTAAAATAAAATGTCTTTTTTTTCTTTATAGGAGCTTTTAAATAACTTTGAAGACTTTAAAAAACTGTTTAATGTCGCTATTAAAAGAAGAAGGACAGCCAGCACCAGACTGAACGCAAACTCGTCTAGATCCCATGCTGTTCTAGTTATTAAACTATGCTGTGAAAGCAAAAGCGACTCAAAGATGTATGAAGGTCAGCTTAACCTGATCGATCTAGCTGGTAGCGAAGATAATAGAAAAACAGACAATAATCGTGAAAGAATGAAAGAAAGTACTGCAATTAATCAAAGTTTATTTGTTTTGGGTAAAGTCATTGAGGCCCTTAATTCAGGAGCTGTAAGTTTATTTTCAATTCTTCTAAATTTAATTTCTTTCAATTGTTTTTCTTTTATAACAAAATACCTTTTTAAAAAATATTTAGTCTCGAATACCTTACAGAGATTCAAAAATGACTCGTATATTACAGGACTCTTTAGGAGGGGAATCAAAAAGTATGATGATTGTTAATGTTGCACCAGGTGAATCTTTTTTACAAGATACACAAAAAACTCTAAACTACGCAACAAAAGCAAGAGAAGTCGTTAATAAAGAACCAGTACTTGACCCAATAACTAGTTCAGCAGATTCTAATAGCCGTAAGCGATCTCTCAATAATTCAAGAAATAACTTCCCTGGCTCTAGAGGAAGCGATGCAAATAACCCAAAGAGAACAAAAATATCTAATGACTCAGTAACGAGTTCAAATGATTCAAAAATGAGATCCAGGAATATTAGCCACCATAATAATAAAAATTCGCTATCTAGTGAAAGAGGTCATATCGTAGATCACTCATTCAATAACATTAAGAATGATAGGTCTAAAAATTCTCTTATAAAGAATCAAACAAATTCAGCTGAAAAAAGTACTGAAAAGATTAGTAATGAAATAACAAAAAGATTAGATAGACTTGAAAGTAAGCTTAACAACCAGTTTAATTCGGGTAGCTCTGTTATTGTGGATTCGGATGTGCTCGACTTAATTTCTCCAACAACAAAGCTTAAAACTAGCAAAGCTTTATTGATTAAGGGAAAAGAACTAGAAAAATCTGGAAATTTACTAGACGCTCTAAAAAAGTTCGAGCAAGCCCTTCATTATGCTCCAGAGCTTACCTCTCTATCTAAACATGTAAATAAACTACGACTTAAAATACAAAACAAATCTTCTGAAACTAATTTAGAAAAACCTATTAACGCACTTAAAAACGACAAAGAAATTTTTCCTATACATATTCTACAAAATTCGTTAGATGGCGCCGAACTGTTTTCGCCTACAATAAATAAAAGTAAATCTCATAAACCCGAGCTTCCTAGTTTCGATCAGTCTATCGCACAAAATAAACCAAACCCACAAAGCAATTTATCATATTCTAACGGAGGTGGTAACTGGAAAGTTTTAGCAAGCGCTAGCAAGAAAAAAAAGACAGAGATCAAAAGTATGATGTTTTCATTGAGTAGCTCTCCGTTTAAACCAAAACCCTCATCTTTAATTGTACAGCCCGATAGCTTAAAAAACAACTCGCTATTATTCAATTATGAAGGGATTGGCAATTCAAATTTAAATAATAACAACCTAGTCAAACGCAGAACATTCCAAACTAGTAATCAAAGCAATGGCGATTTGTCGAATAAACTAAGCGAGAGCAAAAAGCTAACGCAGAATTTTGAATTTAATCTGAAAAAGAGAAATTCTTATACTATTGATTCAGACTCAGGGTATGATTCATCAACTAACCCTTCAAAAAAATTGCAAAAAAGCTCTAAATTGCCAAAATTGCAAAGCCACAGTAGCGATGATGAGTACAATGAGCCTAAATCTCACAATAATCCAGCTTTGATTAATTCTATCAATAGCGCCGACTTGAAGGATTTGGTTAAGCTTAAAGGCGTAGGAAAAAAAAGAGCAATGGTTATTCGTGATTTCATCGTAAATAATGGATACATTGAAAGTGTTTATGATTTAGTTAACGCTGGACTCTCAAAGTCAGTTGTAAACAATATTCTGGAATCGTAGATTAATTACATAATTCATTATATGCTTCTACTTAGTAACAATAAATATACAAAGAAATAATAACTACAGGGTTTTTTTAGACTAATCTAAATTTGGTATTTGCCTTATTCTAAAAATCTGTCATTAAAACTAAAATTTGTTAAATATTTATATAAAATTTTTCGCTTATTAATAATACACATACATCAAAAATTAAAATATTACAGTTCTACAATGTTTATCCATCTCCTGACTGGAATCAAATTTTGTCAATTGATATCTATTATTTAAAATATAGGGCTAAATATTTAATTAAAACCATTTAATGGTTAAAATTTAAGTTGTTAAGTAATTTAAATAGCTTAAAACCAGATTTATTTGATTGCCTAAAAGAGGTAAAGGGATACAAAATTTAACTTTCTTTCATATCTACTGAACAATACGCTGAATATTTATTCTTTTCCCTTTAATTTATGAAATTGAGAATGTATGTGGGAGTAACTGAAAATTATTATACATTTCCCATAAAAAAGAGAAAATTATTTTATTTCAAACTAATTATCTATATATTTTTAAATTCAGAGGCAAATTATTTACTATCAAGTTTTTTGAAAATTACGCATGTGATTTTACTTTTAAACTTAATCATATACTTTTTCAAGTTTTTCTGCTATGGTATTAGGTTTTTCATGGGTATACTGTTATTAACAAGAGGTAATATAAAAATATTTAGAATTTAGTTTATAAATCAACTTTATATTTTATAATTAAAATAACTTTTATTTCATTTTTTTAAAATTAATTCATATTTTATAGTACGTTTTATACCATTTCTAAATAAATATTTATAATCTAATAAAAAAAATCAAGACTTTGTTTTATTAATTAGACAATTAAAGAAGTTAACTCACCTGTGTTGAAAGGATTATAAAGATTTTATAATAATAATCAAGTACATTTTGGCTAGACATCCTGAGTGGTATTTAGTTATAGAACTCTTTTAAATTGATATGTTTCAAAATAAACTTAATTTCAGCACAAGTCAGATAATTAATTCTTTTGTTTTACACTGCCACCCAGCTTTTACTTGGATAGTTTCTATATTATTTCACAGCTCGGGATCAATGTTTTGGGTAAGCTGCCTTTCAATTTATATTATAACAAAAACTCATCCATTCTATTTTTTTTGTAGGAGTATCCTCTTTTTTTAGTCATTTTAGATCTAGGCTCAGATATGAGTAAATGATTGCGAGTTCAACATTATTGATATGGGGTTAATAAATTAATGTTTGTAACATGATTGACAGTATTCTAGAATTAATGAATAAATATTTTAGTATCAGTTGAGCTAAATGCTCCATTCTCGTATATAAACAGCTAGAAACGCGAATTATGTCTATTGTTTTAGCACAAGGTAATACACTGTCTGTAAATTTTCATTTTTTTTGTATATATTTTTTAACGAGTAAAATTTTTTTCTGGTAAATAGCCTTATCCTCATACTTGAATCATAGAATGTCATTTTTTTTACTTTTTTATCAAAATTGAAGTATAAGCTGAGCTTCCTGTAATTTCTGATAAATAAATGCGAAAACATAGTTTTGAATGACGCTATAATTAAAACTTTGTAATATAATAACACTGCATAAAATTGCCAACAATACCTATTTATTTTAATTTCATATTTTTAACTCTTTCCGGGGCCAACTCTCTTAAAAGTAATTAAAAACCATAATTGTATAAGCCATTTATTACCATTTTTTATTGGATGCAACAAAATAAATAGTTAATAAATTATGAGAATACTATATTGATTTATTAGTTTGCCATATGGTTGAATAGTTTAAGCAGTTCATAAAAAACATGCCCCCACAAAAGGGTTAAATTCATTTACAATTCAATTAATATTCGCGCTTATATTGCAAATTATATAATGTAAGCCAATATGGTTTTCGTATTTAAATCAGAATTTACAGGGTTTTGTATAAAATTTTGCAAAAGCTGCATTCTATTTTGCAGAATACCAAAACAATTTTGCAAAAATAAATTTCGCTTCGCGCTGCAAAATTTAGATCTTTCAAATTACATAATTTTGCCCAAAAAATTTTGTAAAATGTAATTTTAATTTTGCAAACGCCTCAAGCAATTTTGCAAAAGTTGATTTTGAATTTGCAAATTTGCTTTTAGTAAGGAATTGAAGGAATAAAAGCCCCATTGTACAACTTATAAAAGCATACAAACTTTTAAGTTTTTATCCTTTCTTTTATTTATTTTTTATAAATGGCGATAAATCTAACAAAAAAAAAGTCCTCTATTAAATCATAATACATTTTCCTATAATCGAAAAAATTTTATAATAATAAAAATAGTGCGATAACCTAGTGTAGCTTTATATTTAATGAAATACAAAAATAACCTATATAACGTATTAAACATATCAATTCACAAAAAAATTGGATATCGAATTGGAAATAAAGTTTTTTGTAATTTTAGCTTTATTTTGATCGCTTTCTTATATTATTTTTTCTCATTCATATCACCAGCTTAATTTCATTTAGAATTAATTTTACATTATGTTTTTTTTATATTCTGGATATCTTTTTCATATGAATTAAATTATTAAATAAAGCAAGTTTAGATTACTTTAACACTCTAGAGTAATTTAATATCTATAAAATAATTAAAAAGTTATAAAAAAAATAAGTATTAACTCTCCATAAGTTCTTTAAAGGTGTTTTAAAGTTAGATATTGATCAATATTTTATATCTATATACTTTTGAGGGGAGCTTATAAGATATATATACATATATTATTAGAACTTTATTTTAAGGTTTAAATATAAAAATAACTAGGTATATTCCTAAATGAATATAATATTTAAAAATTGACATCCCAAAAGCAAAAGAAACTAAAAACATTGTATTTGCTATCTGTGCAGCACTATGAATTTCAAAAATAGCAAGTAGATAAAATATACATATTTACAAAGTTTTATCATAATTTGTTAAAATCTAATATGGGGGATTCTGAACGAAGAGAGAACTTTGTTGCCGCTCAATGTTATTTGGTTGAATATTTATTTACTGCTAATATTATTGGTGGAATTGAATAGACATTTTGATTTTTTAATTTTTTTATACAAGTTTGAAATTTATTTTTGCTAAAAGCGAGAAATGGTTTTGCTTATTGGCCATAAAAATTTTATACAATTTTATACACTGTAACATTTTGCACTATAAAACGGTTCCTTCATAAAGAATCTCCCATATATGCACCCAAGCCAATAGTTTAATAGTTCTTGGTTTAATTATTTTATAGAGATTCGATGGTCTACTCCAAGTGACTATTGAAATCATCCCATTCGTAGTAGGATACATCTGCTGCTGTTCATAAAATTTTTTATCCAATCTAAGCTAAGGAATGTGCCTTTGCAAAATTGTTTGCGACTTGTGCAAATTCAAAAACAACTTGAAAAAAATTGAAATTGCATTTTGCATAATTGTTTGGACAAAATTATGTATCTGTAAATTAAATTTTGCAACGCGACGTGAAAATTTTCTGTGCAAAATCTTTTACGTGATGTGAAAAATATAATGAAAAACCCTGTATTATATTAATAAGCACGGAATTTATTTTATTATTAATCACGGAATTTATTATATTATTAGTCACGGATTTTAGTTTTTTCAGACTTGCTCTGTTTGCAAAAATTATTCAGGGTATTATCTCCCAAATAAACCATCTATACAACAGATATATTATTGGACACATTATTTGTTAAACTAATAGTACTAGAAAATAAAACACTTTGGCAAACATCAAGCTTTTCATTTTGATACCACTTTCCCATAGAATAATGCTAGAAAAATTAATTTAAAGATCCGTCTATAATAAATGTGAGATTATTTCGAGGAGCGTAACCTTTACTAATAATTTTTTCTCACTTAGAAAAATTACTTTTATTTTTAATTTTGATTAGAAAAACTCACCAAATGGTTTACCTGATACAACCAACACCTTTACTTAAACTAAATAAGCAAATAAAATTTCATAGAAAAAAAGTTCTGGTTCCCTTAAGAATATCCCAAATATATTGTAATATATTGCGTTATCCAATCATTCCAATAATTTTATGGTTTTTGAGTTAAATCATTTTTACTGGGCATAGCTGACTTTATTTTATAGATTTAAAACAGTCTACCTCTCACGAAAGAGATAAAAGCGTTGAACAATAAAGGAATTAATAAAATATATAAGGTTATCCAACAGCAAATCTTAAAGGTATTTTAAGCGAATCTATAAAATTCAATAGTAATTTTAGTTAAAATAAGGTTCATAATTTTTAGTATAAATAAAAATAATGCATCTATGGAAATATAGTAGGTATACATGCTAACAGATAAACATCAATCAATACTCTAAAGAATTTCGAATATAAAATAAATCGGTACCATTAAACCTTCAGTACCCTTTCTCGTCCAACACTATTTAAAAAATATTAATTTTATGATTCGTTTATGTTTGTTAAGCAAGTTTATTATTTGCTGCAGTTTTACGACAAACCATTTTTCTAAGTTCTCTGAATTATGGTATTTTTAATTGAGAAAATTGGCTATATTTGGTATATCAAAAATAGTCCACCACCCGTGAAAGGGTAAAAGGAATCTCATCCCAATTTTTTCTTTTTTAGTAATTTGTTTGTTGAGATTTTAGTGAGAAACAAATCCATAACCATTAATATTAGATAAAAATGGTATAAAAACTTTAAAAATTTTTAAAAATTAGTAATTAATTGAAAGTGAAGCTAGTGGAATAACTTTATCTAGTATTGCCTAAAATTATAAATTATCTTATTAGACAAACTTGTGTATATTCTTTTTGATAAGAAAAATACCAAATAATTACTAATGATATCCATATCTACTCCTATTTAGAGTGTCTGAACTATGTTTATTAAACTAAACTAATTTATGGTTAAATCCTTATAAGGCCAGTGGCCTGCTGCATTTTATCATTTTATAGTTTTTATAGTTTTTGTATTTTATACACTTTTTTACTCGAATATAAATAGTCAAAGATAATATTATAATTTTAAATATAGCAGATAAAATAAAAAGCGAAAACAGAATTCTCAAATAAAAGTTTTCAATATCAAATAATAAATAACTAAAAATGTTTTCTGACCACGTTTACTCTAAAGCAGCAACAGAGAATATAAATTCTTTTAGCCCTGCAATGGATGCGATCGGGAAAGCTGTGGACGATCAGTATGACGAAGTAGCTAACCCAAATGGAATTATGAACTTGGGTATCGCTGTTAACAAGCTACAAGAAGAAATTGTCCTCAAAAAGCTTAATAGCATCAACACTATAACAAAAATGGTAATTTATTAGACTTCATTCTTTTATCACTTAGTCATTTGCTATTAATCTTGCTTTTTTACTCGAGCACTTTGAATTCTATTAATTATCAGGATTTAGAGTATGGTAATCCATCTGGAACGGATTCACTTCGAAAAACAATTGCAAACTCAATAAACAAACATTTCAAGCCAGTAAGCCCTATTAATAAGGATGATATCGTTGTCACAAACGGCGTAACTTCAGCACTGGATAAGATAACATCCGTTCTTTGTGACCCAGGAGAGGTTATTCTCATATCTTCTCCTTATTACTCAGCTTTTGAAACTGATATGAACTCGTCTGCAAAAGCCATTGTTCACAACGTACCAGTCCCAGTTTCTGAAATTCAGAGCCCGGTTCAAGTCCGCTACTATCAAAAGAAACTCGATGAGCTTAACGGCAAAGGAATAACCACAAAAGCTATAGTCGTTTGCAACCCTCACAACCCAACTGGTAAATGCTACTCAAGAGCTGCAGTTGAGGCCATTCTCGAATTCGCAAACAGGAACAAGCTGTTCGTCATAATGGATGAAATATACGCGTTATCAGTTTTCCGTAACACTGAGTCTGCATCTGACTTGAAAAATGACAAGATCAAGCATGCTGGCGACCTCAATGACGCAGTAGGCACGTACTCTGACAACAAATACGAGTTCGAGTCTGTTCTTTCATTCGAGAACTTGAGCGAACTCATCGACCCAAGCTTGGTGGTTGTGCTGCACGGTTTAAGCAAAGATTTTTGCTTGAATGGATTCCGCGTCGGATGGGTAGTATCTCCATTTAACAGCCATATTATTATCGGTCTTCGAGCAGTATCTTTATTCTCAAACGTAGCTAAGCATATCGACTCCTTGGCCACCAAATTGCTTGGAGACACTGAATTCATTGATTCATTCAATAAAATCGTAAAAGACAATTTGCTCGAAAGTTACGAAAGAACAACAACTTATTTGAACAATAAAAACATCAAGTACGTCCCCTCTCAAGCTGGGCACTTCCTATGGGTCAACATCCAGCCACTAATGATCAGATGGAAGAACAATAACCTCAGGAAAAACCAATTTAGAATAACTTCTCCAAGCGAACTCACGTTTGATGATGATATGGAGATGTGGTTATCGGTTATCAAAGATGCACGCATTTACTACACCGCTGGAGTCAATTTCAAATCTGACGAGCCAGGGTGGATCAGACTCATTTTCTCACAACCGTGGGACTTTTTGAAAAAAGGGCTTGATAGACTTTTTGATTACATCGAAAAGGAATCCAATTCCATTTCTCAGATCGACAAAGCATAAAGAATTCTATTAATATAAAAATTATTGTACTTTTCATTGATCTACTGAATTTAAATTCTATTGTGGTCAAGTATCTCATTAAAGTTTTTTAATATAACTTTACACTTAGAACTTTTGTAAAAATTAAATAATTTTCAATTCAATTTATAGGTTATTAAAATCATTAAGAATAATTAAAAATTAACTATTTAAAATAAAAAACACTATAGTATTAGTATAAATTTATATGCAGCTATATTTTTGTTTTGTTTTTAAGCTATATGCTGAATTCAATAGTTTTATAATTCGGATTGATTTAATTCTAGCTTCAAATTAATTTATCTCGGAATTTTATTTTATGCCTTTCTCGGGCGACAGACTGAATATTGTTTACCAAATATATCAAATTAGATACATTAAGATTAATATCATTCTGAGATCTGAAAGGGTTTGGTTTGTTGAAGTTTAGTGCCAAGTTATAGTTATAGATATCTATCACAAACGAATAATCAAATTCGGTTCTTAAAGGCTGTTTGAAAATAAAGGGCCTAATGATAGTATTTTCTCGCAATATTGTAAAAAATCAATTATATTTGTGTATATGGCGAATTCCTTAGCAAGGTATCACTCTTAGGCAGAGAGTTACGGGTATAAAACTGTATATGGGATATTCATCGGGGAAACAGAACTATTTTTTCTTAGAAATTCTACTTGCTTACTTATGTTAGGAAAAGGTATTGGCAGTTTCAGGTAAATAATTCAATTACATTTTCTAAAAAGATTCAAAAACAAAATTAACCCTTTCCCGTCCAACACTCTTTGAAAAAATAAATTTATTGATTCGTATATGATTGTTAATAAAAATTGTTATTTGATGACATTCTATAGTGTACCAATTATTGATTGAGTCTCGGAATTAAATTATTTTTAAAGTGTTTAGTTGGCTAAATTGTGTAGATCAAAAACAGCCAAACACACGGGAAAGGGTTAAAGTTTCAAAGTAGGAAATAGAGAATAAGAGAAATTCCGCTTTTCATAGTATTCTCCAAAATAAAAATAGCTTCAAAGAAAAAATCATTGACTTTAATTAGCAAATAATACTTTTAAAATGAAACAAATAAATATAAGTAACAAAATGCCTTTTGTATGCAGCCATTAATATTACTAGTTTTAAATTATCAGACTCAATAATATTAAGTTGCAACAACGCGCATTCTTCGTTCTGAAACTCCCGCGTGGTATAATTCTGTCATTTTTTGCCATTATTTCGAATAATGGTACTATTTTTGTTGGCATTTACAATAACGGTACTATTTTTGCCATTTTTTTCATTAATGGCGCTATTTTATAGTTATATATATATTTTTTTATTAGAAAATGCTTTTTATTAGAGCTTGTATTTGTAATTATATCCCGGATAGGAAAATTATTGGCTTTGATAAATGAAATAAATAAATGCTTAAAAAAATTGGCGAACCATCGAGTTTTAATATTTAATATATTTTCTATACACAATTAACCCTTTACGGGGCTAACACTCATTAAGTAAACATATTACACGATTCGTTTATGGTTTAAAATCAAGCTTATTATTTGCTAATTAATAAAATATCCCAGTATCTATATGTCTCGGAATTAAAACATATTTGTCTAATAGATTTGGTTATAATTTGTAGATCAAAAATAGTCTTCCGCCCAAGAAATGGTTAAACGCATTTAGTAATAAAAAACATTCATTGGACAGACTTTGAGTTGCTATAATAATCACGGAGAATAAGGCGGATTAGATCTAGAAAAACCAACCATATTTCAGAAATATGTTTATGTAAAAAATATAATAGTTATTGGCTAATTACATATCAATATCAAATAAAATCTGTTCATAAAAATGCTAGCACGAATCAAGGATTTATGCTTATTTTTTTCCACTGACTTTAAAATATTAATCAGACTATTAGATTCCCATTAATAAATTATTACTAGTTTGTAACTTATAGTGTAAATAACGTAATATTAAGTATCGAGACTTCTACGCAGTAAATATGTTTAATAAATATTCACTAACTCTGTAAATGATTCAAGTTATACAAGCATCTGGTGCTACTAAAATGTGGAAATCGAACCTAATCTTTTCTCCCACCCCTCAACTGATTTTGAAATACCAGACTTTTTTGAGGAGAATTTGTGACCCCTGAACGATAAATCCCGCTGATAAATACAATTCCGCAAGATTGTTGATAAATTTTACATAATTTGCAATTTATGAAACTTATCAAATTTGAACGAAAAAAAACCTTATCTGAAATATCTAATAAAATAAACCACACTTTTTTATTTGAAGGGTATATAAATATATCGATCTCCTCTAGCAGTTCATTTAGAGCTTTTCTTCGTTTTACAAACTTCCCCCCTTTTTTCTTCTTAAGTACTATCGCATTCTTCGCAAGTATATAAATTAATAAATATTTTTTTAATAAATAGACATTCACAAAGACCTAAATAATTAACACACCTAGATATGTATTCAAAAATGTCTACCAAACTAGTTTTCTCTAATGCCGCAATTGAAAATTTAAATGATTCTAATGCATCATTGGAAGCCATTGGCGAAGCAATGAATGATCAGTATGATGAAGTAGCTAACCCAAATGGAATTATGAACTTGGGTATTGCTGTTAACAAGCTACAAGAAGAAATTATCCTCAAAAAGCTTAATAGCATCAACACTGTAACAAAAAAGGTAAATAACTATATCTTAATTCACTACTCATAATTTTTTTCTATACTTTTTATTTTTATTAAACCATTTTAAACTATTTAAATATTCAGGATTTGGAGTACAATACAGCTTTTGGAACAGAAACTCTAAGAACAAATATCTCGAATATGATAAATAAAAATTTCAATCCAGTAAACCCTGTTAATAAGGATGATATCGTTGTCACAAACGGCGCAACTTCAGCTCTAGATAAGCTGGCATCCGTTCTTTGTAATCCAGGAGAGGCTATTCTCATATCTTCTCCTTATTACTCGGTTTTTGAAACAGATTTGAACTTGGTTGCAAAAGCTGTTGTTCACAACGTACCAGTCCCAGTTTCTGAAATTCAGAGCCCGGTTCAAGTCCGCTACTATCAAAAGAAACTCGATGAGCTTAACGGCAAAGGAATAACCACAAAAGCTATAGTCGTTTGCAACCCTCACAACCCAACTGGTAAATGCTACTCAAGAGCTGCAGTTGAGGCCATTCTCGAATTCGCAAACAGGAACAAGCTGTTCGTCATAATGGATGAAATATACGCGTTATCAGTTTTCCGTAACACTGAGTCTGCATCTGACTTGAAAAATGACAAGATCAAGCATGCTGGCGACCTCAATGACGCAGTAGGCACGTACTCTGACAACAAATACGAGTTCGAGTCTGTTCTTTCATTCGAGAACTTGAGCGAACTCATCGACCCAAGCTTGGTGATTGTGCTGCATGGATTAAGCAAAGATTTTTGCTTGAATGGATTCCGCGTCGGATGGGTAGTATCTCCATTTAACAAGCAAGTAGTTACTGCTCTTTGCAAAATTGCCATGTTTTCTTACCAGGCTGGTCTTGTAGATTCTATAATCTCGAAATTACTTGGTGACACTGAATTCCTCGATTCATTCAATGTAATCCTAAGGAAAAACTTGCTTGAAAGTTATGAAAGAACAACAACTTATTTGAACAATAAAAACATCAAGTACGTCCCCTCTCAAGCTGGGCACTTCCTATGGATCAACATCCAGCCACTAATGATCAGATGGAAGAACAATAACCTCAGGAAAAACCAATTTAGAATAACTTCTCCAAGCGAACTCACGTTTGATGATGATATGGAGATGTGGTTATCGGTTATCAAAGATGCACGCATTTACTACACCGCTGGAGTCAATTTCAAATCTGACGAGCCAGGGTGGATCAGACTCATTTTCTCACAACCGTGGGACTTTTTGAAAAAAGGGCTTGATAGACTTTTTGATTACATCGAAAAGGAATCCAATTCTATTCCTCAAATCAAAAGCAAGATCTAAAATTCATTTTGTTTTTTAATCGAAATATCAGCATCTATTCTATATTTTTTTTTGTTCACACTATCTTGCTATAATCTTGGCCAATCCTCGAACCATTATTTTGATTTCTGCCTTTTATCATTTTTTTATCACAATAATATACTAATGTCCCAAAAAATCATTTTTCTATTCTTCGTTTTTTATTTTTTTATTATATCTTGAAGCTATAGCAGACATTTTACTAGATATACATAACTACTATATAATTTAATTATAATGTACTTTATTCCCGTTTTTCTCGTTTGCATATTTTTTTATGGTTATTAGCTCTCTCCCGTTCAACACTTTTAAAAAATGAATTTATTTATTTTTTATGAGTTGTAAGCAAGTTTAATATTTGTTGCTATTTTGCAATATACCATTATTTCTATAGGCCTATAAGTTAATCGATTTTCATTGAACGCAGTTTGCTATAATTGGCGGTGCAAAAATAATCTACCGCTCGCGAAGGGTTAATACCATGAATTACCCATTTATTAATTTTGATATATTCAATATCTAGTATTCCAATATGTTTCATTTAACGCTTTTTTGCTCATCATTTCAATATTTAATTTCATTATTTTTATAACAGCATTTGCCGAATTCATTTATAATCTTATTTTCTTATTTTGATTAATTTGACTCTTTTACACGCGGTCAACATTTTTTGATCTACAAAATCTAGCAAACTAGATTCAATAATAATAGTATTATTAACAGACTCAATATTTTATTGGTACATTTTAAAATTACTGCAAATAATAAGCTTACTAATTAATTCAAATGAATAAAAAGTTTATTATTAATAACGATTGTAGGACAGGAAACGGTTAATATATTATCAATTTTGTCTTATCTAGTATTTAATGTATTTATTTTTTGTTTTTTGCATTATTATCAATAATCTAGATTAATCTATCTTTTTCAAAAATAATTTTCTAAAAAAATAAGGAAAAAATTTATACAAAAAATTGTTATTTATCTTAAAATCGCGTATCATAGCTACTTTGATGGTTTTAAAAAAAAAAGACTATATCACTATTTGTGCTATATTTTGGCAAATATTAAATTTTTTGGATAATTGTAATTAAGCGAGTTTAATTTCAAATTTCTTAATTTTTAACTAATTTTATTACAAAAAAGCACCTAGCTTTGAAATTTCAAGTTTTTATTCATGTTCGAAGATTGATGCAATCAAATATTTATTATTAAATATATTAAATTCCTATTATAAATATGATATGCTAGAGTAAATGGATTTAATAATGGTGTCGATGTCAATTTATATGCTGATATAGAAAATTTCGCAATATAATGAGTTAATAAAATATATCTGAAATATAATTCAGGTATTATGAGTTGTATATTCTTGATATTTTCCAAAAAAAAAAAAAAAAACTTAGCTTTTCAATTTTTTGTATATTTAGTTACTAAATTGAATTTTAAAATTTAAATTCGCTTATGCAAATAAAGAAACTCAGTAAAGTATACGGGCGATTCTTTATGAAGAGGTCATTTTATAGTGTAAAGAGTTACAGTATATAAAATCGCATAGAAAATTAATGACCAATGAGCAGAATAGTTTATTTTTTTAGCAAATAAAATTTAATAATGAAACGAAGAGATACAAAAAGCAAAATGTCTTTTCAATTCAGCCAATAATACTAGCATTAAGCGATTATAGGACGAATAAACTAAACTTCAACAAATTGCTCTCTTCGTTCAGAATCTATCATATTTTGAAAATAAAAGAGGAAAATAAATCAATTTCATAAATTCTAAGTAGATATAATCCAAAAAAAATCCGAGATCAACATATTTTTTTTAGGTAAGATCAAATCTATTCTACTATAGTTCTGAATAAATACAATTTCTAAAATTATACATATCAGAATAAGATATCACCTTTGATTCATATATAATATAAATTTCTATCTATTAATTGTTTAATCTAAATATTTTCGAAAATCGTACAATATTTTTTTTACTTGATATTACCTCTTAATTTTCATAGGAGAGAAATAATCAGAAATTTTTGAATAATATTTGACCTATAGATGCGAAGATTGCTTAATAAAAAAAAAAAATAGTTAAAATAAGCAACTAAGCATTTTCTGTTTTTTTTAAGTTCAGTTACAGAAGAAAGTTCCAGCTATAGATTTAATTTTTTTTTAAGCTAGATTAAACGAGTTAACATTTATAAGGTGAGACACGAATCTTCAATAGAAAAATTTTTTTTTCTTTTTTCGATGGAAAGTATCGAGTAAGTTTCACGCTTTTATTATTTAGTATCTATGAAGGCAATAGTTCTTTGGTTGTAGGTTATAGGAGTATTTTATTCTTAGCTTAAATATAAACTCAAATCAATGAAAGATTTTGGTAAAAAAATTTTTGAACTATGTGCAAGTGTCGACAAATATTGTTGCAATCAACTCGTTAACCATGGAAATTGTCAAGATTTATTCTGAGAATTTTACTAATTTCAAAGGTTTAGTTTATTAAAATCGGAATATGGTTTTTTATCTTAAGTCACAGAATATTATATTGGTATTTTTTACTTTATTTCAAACTTTACAGGTTGTCCTTTATGTTTTAACAATGCATACGTGGCGTTTAGCTAATAGTCTTTGGAAAATAATTCGAAATTCCATTTTGCTGTACTAGTAAAATAACTGGAGAGGGGGGGGGGTCTAACACTGCTAAATTTATTAATCCTACAACTAATATATTTGTATAAGGTGTTTTTATTATAATGATTTAAAAGAGCCTCATTGAGGATAATATTAAAACTAAATAAATTCTAAAATATTTTTGAAAATGAATAATATATATAGGCTTTATTTTAAATGCGCTTGTAACGAAATAAAAAACGAAATAAATAACAACTGAGGCGGTTTTTTTTTTCTTATTATACAATAAACCTCTTATTTAATTTGGAATTTGAATTCAATTAACCCATTATACTCTTTTCTAGTATAGACCTATTTCGCTGATTTAATTTATACGCAATCGTTTCTATTTTTATATGCATTATAGATAATACTAGATTTGTGTGTGTAAAATGGTATTTAAAAAATATATTTAAAGAGGCCGGTGTTCCCGTTTATGATTATAAAACCAAAAAAAAAAAGTAATTGCAGTTTTTAAATACACTTTAAAAACTTTTTTTCTTTAAAATATATCAGCTAAATTCTATTATCATAAATAAGCTTTAGTACTATTTCTTCTTTCGTTCCTCTTTTTATTTATTTATTTATTTTAGCTAAAAATTTATAAAAATTTCATTTTAAAGTATATCCAGCATAAAAATATACAGCTTATAAAAATTTTCCTGTAGCAATGAGTATCAAACATATTAACCAAAGTATATTCGAAACTGATTTTTTTGAAACTGATTCATTTATTCAATGCAAGAATAATCCCAGTGTTGATTTTCTAAGTCGACAAAGAGGATTTAACAGCTTGAGATTTAGATTCTATAAAGATCTCGGGGTTAGCAATGGTGATTTGAAATTTCCGCTAAAATTTATAAATGAACTGGAGCTTGAGTGTAATATCAGAGCCAACCGTCATAAACCTCAAGAATATTTAGATATGCACTACTTTCTTGATAAT